>JXSR01S004540.1:45228-76261 GCA_000969725.1 Ophiothrix spiculata
GCTTAGCGATTCACCCAGGGGAATGTATGAGAGATGTCATGTCACTGGAGAAGTGTATTGTAGAGGTATGTGTCAAGAAAACAGACATGGGGTCAGGGGTCAAAGATGGGAAGGCGGCCTAGCAATTCACCCAGAAGAGTGTTTGTAATATGTCAGGTCACTAGAGAAGTGTGTTGTAGAGATGGGTGTCAAGAAATGTTGATGGAAAGGATGAATAAAATGTGACTTATGCATACATACTGGGCATGTGCTTACCCCAATAGGTTGAAGTTGTTAAGTGGGAAAAGAAGCCCTAAGAGTATTAAAGGAGCATGGTCCGATTACATCGACATTTTTTCAAACATGTTGAGATTTTGCTACCAAAATGTTGCTCATATTTTTCTCATAACCTGTGTGAAATTTCACGGCTGAGTTATGTTCCATTTTGGAGATATGTATGAAAATGTGTCTAATTATGGTAACCATAATTAATTTTACTCAGTAACATATAAGCAGCTCTGAAATACAAAATTGTCTGTAAAATCAAAAAGGTTTGACCGATTCAGCTGTAATATGAAACTTAGACATCTTGAGTGGTCGTCTTTCATATGTCATTGAAAACTAAATTTTGAGAAATTGGACCAAGCTCCTTTAAGCATAGAACATTGTAAACAAATCATTTTGCTTATGCATCCAAATTTAGTGCTTTAATGAAGTTAAAGAAGATTGTTGAATATTGGCATCGTTATTTCTTTCCAGGAATTGAATGTTCGTTCAGTCACAACATCACAGGACAAAGACAAGTATGGAGTAACCCTCAGAGCCGAGCCTGACCACATGGTCCTCGGTAAACGGCTCAAGTCACAATTCAAGCAGGCCACAGAAGCCATCAGGAAACTCACAGATGCCCAGCTGCAACAGTTCCGTAAATCAGGAGAGATTGAGGTCATAGGTCATACCTTGAAGGAAGAAGATCTGAGGTTGATGTACTCAATGGCGGACAAAGGCAGCAGTTCCTCACAGTATGAAGCACATTCTGATAATGAGGTAGGTGTCACAAAGGGTTTTAAGATTTCATAATTTCCTGTATTTAACAGGAACAACATTGGTTGGTCATGATGATCAGAATAGATATCACTTTCTAAATGTGTTGGAAATATTGATTTTTAAAAGACATGTAGAATGTCCAATCAAGATGATCTCTCTGTAAATTCTTCTTGTTAATGTATGGGCACAAAATGTTCATGATGTTATTGATATAAACAAGTAGAACTTGGATTTATGCGATGCGTAAGCTGTGTCCCTGCCGGATGTGAAGATCAGTATAATACATATCAAATGACTCCTAGATTATGACCTTTCTGTTGAAGGCAATGAAATTCAGAAAGAAATATCCATGCAAGTCTGTGGATACATGATAAATTATGACCAATTATGTGCATATTGGATATTACCTCAAATGACCCCTAGATGACCTTTGACCCCACATCCGAAAGGGTCATATGTGTGCCCTTACCCAGTGATTATTATGTATAAGTCCAATGAAACCATAAAAAATCCATGAAAGTATGTGGATTCAGTGATCAATTATGTGTATGTTTGCAACGACCTAAAATGACCTCTATATGACCTTTGACCCCAAATCTAGTGAGGTCATGTGTGTTCCTACACAGTGATGATAGTGTCCAAGTACCATGAAAGCCCATGAAAGTATGTGGATACAGTGACCAGTTATGTACAGGGTTAACATTTTTCGCACATACAGCCCTTCAGACTGACATCCTTCCAGACCGACGGTCAGATATCCGTATGGTGTCTGTTTCATAGTCCCCTTTAGAAACTCGTTTTGGCTGGGACAAGATATGTTCACAGAATAACATAATTTTTTCTCTTCACTAAGGATAATTCAATTTCCAGGATTTTACTTTCTCCAGCAGGGTACAACATGAGGGGTTACATTACAATTTGTTTGTTTTGTGTAGATTTTTGGTACTTATAGAGGTGTTTTTACTTGACTTTATATACAAAGAGAGAGTTATATTGAAGTTTTTTAATTCTTACTTCAGATCCTAATTTTGCTGGATGTCACACCAGACCAGTCTATGTTAGATGAAGGTATGGCAAGGGAAGTCATCAATCGTATTCAGAAACTCAGGAAAAAGGTAAACAAATTTAGTTTAATAGACCACTTTCGAATGTCCCATAATGCATCTTGAAAGTACCGCAAATTACCCGAGCGACCATATGTGATGACTCACACCGAAAAGGGGGACTTTGCGACGATCTGCAAACTGAGATATTAGGCTTTGAAGTTGAGAAGTGGTAAAATTTTAGTCTGGGGTTGAATTTGAGATTTTGTGATATTATGAATCTTAAAAGTTTTAAAAATCTTCCTACCAAGCCGTTTTCTATAAAATTGCGAAAAAAGATGATTTTTAGACAATTTTCTAACACTGTGTCAATCTCGTTTTTGCAATTTTGTGATCGGAAGAAAAAACATCCATATTAATTAAAGATATGCCTAATTTGCCATATTTTTGTAACTGAATTAAAGATATGTATCTTGACAATGTCTGTGTCAAATTTGATGATGATTGAGTGCTCCTAAGTACCCGTTGATTTTGTGTATAGATGAATAGTAATCAATAAAATTGATGCTTTCACAAACCCAAACTTTAAGACCTGTTTTCTCCAATCGCTATTTTTGAAAAGAGATCAACACGCTCTTACTAAAATAGCCATATCTTCGGAACGGATTGTTGTATCAAAATTTTTGAGGTACCAAATTACTTTCTAAGCTTTCTTATGATGCCAAAAACTAAATTTTTATGTCGGAACCAAAGTCCCCCTTTCGGTGTGAGTCATCACATATTTTAAGCTCTGCGCAATGGTCTATTGTCGATTGAATTGGACATGAAAATTTAAAGCTTTGCATAACACAATGCTTTCAAGACATGCACGATGTCACAGTACTGTGGATTACTCAGTGGAAACAGGTGTTGCATATTTCCCAATGTGCTTATCACAACTCCTGAGAGCAATGGCTTCATTCGAATTGTCAGTTTGTGTCCAAAATTTATTTGTGTGTAGCCGGTAAGCCACAATAACAGTCATATGTGCAAATTCATTTATTGATGTGCTGGTTGAAAAATTCAGTCATATTTACTTACTAGTATATTTTTCAATTTGCAATCTATTGTCTTTCAGGGCAAGCTGCAACCAGTTCATGACATCACCGTCTTTTACCGAGTAGAACCCGAGACCGATCGGCTATCAGAGATCATCCAATCACACGCTGAATTCATCAATGCAACAGTAAAAAAACCCTTGTATAAATTTCCAGTGCCATCAGAAGCTGAGGAGATCATCAGGGAAACTACACAGGTATGGCTGCTCTGATAGCTAGTTGGTAATTTTTGCAAAATTCATTGATAATTGATTATTTAATTCCCATTAAAATAATATGAATTCTTTAAGAAAAATTTGCAAACAGTATTCTTGCTAAAGCATCAGAGCCTGCAATAATATGACTAGAAAATGAAGCTTACCATGTTTGAAAAGTTGCTTTAACAGGTGTGAGAAACTTTAAGAATATTTTGCCATGGCCTGGTCCCTTTGCTTAATAAGGTAATTTGTGAACTAGAATTAAACTGTGGTGTTGGGCTTTATTATTTTATAAGTATCCCTGACTTACAATACCAAAACATCCATGTACTCAATTAAGCTAGTAATTTTAAATTTAATTTCTTCAACAGCTAAAAAATATCAACCTAGAATTGTGTTTGGTTCAAGGACATGTGAAAGGTGGGGCTCAATCCTCCGCATCGTCTTCCAGTGGGGGCGCTGTATCTAACGGACCAGGGCCGTTCTGTCGATTTGTCAATGTAGAACTATGCAATGCTAAACCACAGGCTGGGGCTAAGGGCACGAAAGGCACAGTACTACTGGAGAACCCTAGGGGAGACTTCCCCATGTCTGTGTCAGAGTTGAAAGGTCATATCAAGGTCATCTTTGGATTACAAGGAAGGAGAGTTACATTATACAAGACGAAAAGTAAAAGCAATGGTGAGTGGAGGCTAATTGGACTTAAAAGATTCCCTACTGTTGTATTATTTGGATGGAGATGATATTTAAAACAAAACCCATATTTATAGAATTGATTTACGCGTAAGATATGTGTGGTAGTGCGTTGTTTAAAGGGTTGTCACACCTTTTCACTCACTGCGTCGTGTTGAATTATCAAAACATCTGGATCTCAGAAATGCATGTGTGCCCGTCAATCTCAAACATCCAGTAAAATTGGTATTTTTGATTTTGAAAAAACACACTTTTGAAGCTGAAGATGTGTTTAAAAAAAAAAAAATTTGATTAGAACCAAATATTTGACCCGTCATATCGAAAGGTACCTTAAGGTCGGCATAGTAAATTACGAGATTTGGGTCATCGAAGGTGAGCTTAGTTAAAAATCATATGTTGAATTTCTACTTTCATCAGAAACGTTACCTTTGAAGTGTATTCTGTCATATTAATCAGGTTCCAACATCCAAAACATAAGACAAATGTTATACAAACTGACATAAAAATCCTTTCTCCACTCAAGTTTTACCAGTACAGAAACTTTAAACTTGATTTTCTCTGAACTTCAGTTTTCTGAATCAGTCCTATGCCTTTTACCAATTTGGAAGTAACTTTGCAATCGAACATCCAATAACCAAAAAGCAAGGTGTCATTTTAAAGCTTTAAATCTCAGAGACCAAAAAATTAATTTTCATTTTAGGACCCTTAAGGTACCTTTCGATATGACGGGTCACATATGCAATCCTGTGTGGAATGCCCAATTACTAATCACTATGGTAACCAAGGCTGAAGATGCAATATTGTGAAAAATTACGAAATCTTTGGCATCACTTAATTGACCTTATTAAGGCCAAGAAAAAAATTGTTGTGTTGCCCTCAAGTGGAATTTCTGAAAAAATGAGGCGGACGGTGGGAAAATATTTGTTTTTTAAATATTTTTTTTAAAAGCACCTAAATTATGAAATTTCAGTGCATTTTCCACTATTTTCAAAATATTTTCTCAAAAAACACCCAATCTTAGCAAAATTGGGTGCTTTCCCGACCCTATTTTTAATTTTTTTTTTGAATACGGTCAGTCGCTAAGGGCAACACAACAATTTTTTTGGCCTAAATTGCAGTTTATGTAATCATTGGCAGGTAAATAAGATGGTCTTTAAGATGAAAAATCAGTTGTTTTTTTTGATTGAGAAATCTGCATGAAATTGTTCTAATATATATGATTTTTCTTTGTGTTTTTCTTTTACAGAGGTGACAGAGGGTTCTGTAGGCGATATCTTTAGTTTACACGGGAGTACAGTATTCTGCTATGTTAATTGACGTAGCAATCCAGAAGTAGATAAGCAGATAAAAACAGAACACTTAATAGAAACAAAATATATATTTCTATAAATTAATACTAAATGCTATTTTCTGAGCTGATATATCAAATGCTTGTCATCATGGTTGTCTTGATATATTCTCGCACACAATTAGTGCAGCTTGAAGATGATAAGCCTTTTAGAAGAATTGCCATCACAAAAGGAGAGGATGCTATTCCAAATGGGTAAAATTAAGATAACAATAGGAGAGGGTGTACTTTGGTTTGGGTAAAACCTGGGAAACACAAAAGATGTTTAGTCGAGTGTGCAATGTCAGACATACCTAAAAAAGGCTAATCTTAAGCACCCTGGCTGTAAAGCAGATTTCAGTCTAACATGGTTGTTCCATCGCCTTGATGATGTCAGCGATTTTAACTGCGCTAACAACTTTTTATATTTAAAAAATGTAGCAACTCAGTTTAAGGCATGTGATCTTTTTGCTCCAAAATATGGTCTTTACCACAAAACCAACAGATCCGATTTGCTAAACAGATGCTAAAATGTGATGATCACCCCGAAAGGGGGGACTTTGCAGATGATATCAATTTTAATTTTATCATTTCATCTGCTTAAGCATTTCCTAAGCTTTAAAATGACACCTTACTTGTTGAAATTGATCAAGGCATTCAAATTTTACAATAGAAAATCTGCTGGAAATTCTTATCATTTTCTTTAATCTTTGCTGTCTATTTTCATCAGTTCCTCAAAAAGTGTTCTGTTGCAAAGTCCCCCTTTTCAGGGTGAGTCATCACAAATGTAATTAACATTCATCATAAATCAGCAGTGATAATAATTTTCATAATTTCTCAGCCTAAGAGTAGTGATGAAGCAAAACAGGAACTGGAACAGGGTTAGTGCGGATCCTTAAAAGTCCTTGAATTTTATTTTGCAATTTCCAGGCCTTGAAAGTCCTTGAAAAACTGACTTTATCAAAAAAAGTCCTTGAAAGTCCTGGAATTTTTGAATGTCAAAAATGTTAAAAATTAATATGTCAAAAGAATTAACCATGCAATTATTTTTATCCAAAATTGAGCGAAAACAAATTTGTTTTATTTGTTGACACATATTCCGCCGGCTGCCGCTGATAAGGGGAAAAGTCCATGAAAGTCCTTGAATTCTTCTTGGAAAAGTCCTTGAATTTTGTCAGCGAGAAAATGTACTAACCCTGTGGAAACAACAGGCCAGACATTACACAAGCCATCAATCATTTGCCTTGTTTCCTTGGTCACATTGCAAACACTTGGATTGAACGTAACATGTTTTGCAACAACCCATTGTGATATTATGCAATTGAGTTCTATTGTGACCCAATTCCTCTGAAGATGAGATTATGACAAAGTGACAGTATGGTAAAAAGCGGTAGAGGTAGATCCAACGGACAAGGTACAAAACACGTCAAGGATCAGTATGGTCTGAAACCAGTTTTAGTTCTTAATGAGGACTTTGGTATAAATTATAGAAATTCTGGCAAACTTTCCAATGATCTAGCTGACTCTTATTATTATCAAGCTTTTCAACAGTGTATTTTTGGGAAAATTGAGCAAATCCTGCACAGTATTTGTGTATTGTCATATTGGCATAATTCCGTGTATGGCTGAATTCAGACTTAGCATGCGTAGATGGGAGATTTGATCAGTTCCCGATAGATTGATATCAAAACGCAATACCACTTGCATCAACACAAACCGAGTATTTAAGTATGAAATCAGCTTATACCTTCTGTGAGACAGTAGAACAAAACTGAATTTGTATTTTCTCAGAAATGGTTGTTTTGAATTTACACAGTAAAGTTATTCTAAGACAAATGTTATTCCATAAAAAGTCATATCAGCAAAATATAAGAAGTAATATTTTATTGTTTATTGTGCCGACCCAAGTAAATGAGGCCGATGCCAAAGAGTATAAATGCATTGTACTTGAAAATGAATTATTTTTATGCAAAGTGTGTTGATGGGCATCTTGATTATTTTGCTTTATTGAAAAACAAATTGCTGAAAATCATTCTATCTGTACTTAAAAAATAAGTAAATGGCCAAACTTTCTGGGAATGTTTGATATCTAACCTACCTTAAGTTTGTTAATGCTGTAGCTGTTGTTGACATGTGCCTCATTTACCCATGTTGAGTCACAATGGTGGTGGCTATGTAAATTGATGGAAGCTATTATAGTAAATAATAATAGCAGTGACCAGTTTGCTGGTCACTGCTTTGGAGCCAAGAACCAGATCATATCGGACATTCTTCTTTGGAGACTGCCATGTCCAAACAGAGACGGTAAACCTTTAAAGTACACTGATACCATATGTAGAGATACTGGCTTGAACTTCAATGAACTTGGAAGTGCTATGTGTAATAAAAATGGTTGGCAGAAATGTGTGTCATGGATCTCGATGGAAGTCGGAAGGATGATGATGATTATAGTAAAAGTGCAAAATTATGAAGGTGAACCCAGGCCATTTCTCTTTTGATTTGGGTGTTAACAAACTCCACATAAGTAGTATTGTTATTTTGCAATATGTGCTGTGCCTACAGTATTTACATGGTTCTGCAATAGCCTCTGGGTCCCATTGGTATCTATTACATTCTTTTCACACAAAAATGCTTATTAAGACTGATATGAACACAATTAAACTTGGGTTAACCAAAACAAGTTTTGGTTCTAGTTTCTGTAAGCTTATACCTGGCTGGCTCACACTATTATAAAATTATCAATGTAAGGTGATGAAGGAAACCAAAAAATTATCTATGGGTGCAAAACAGCAAGAGACTAGTCTTTGTCAGATTATGGTTGCCGGCAAATTAGTCGATGTCACGTAGCTGTAATGAACGCTGATGCACTGGATATTTAAAATTGCAGCCAAAGGGATTGCCCCCATGATTTTGAAAAATTTGAAGAAGTCTACAGAATCATAATTTATAAGGGAAATACTTCCTGAATACATTTAGTAGTCAGAACATAGTTTTTTTAATGAGTTTATTCAAACTTGTTTTAGTTACGGTATCGTATTAGTGTCCTTCCCATACATTAAATATTCTGTGGGATATAATATCTTGGACAAAATAAAGACACATTTCTCTTTTTATTTCATAGATATAGAGGGGAGATACCAGGCTTTGTATACCGGCCCGTGTAATGGCGTCGTCAGCCATGGAGCTCAAATTGGGGGTATTCGGAGTACTCTGAGTGCCGAGACTTAGTTACGCGTAGAGACAATCTGCGCAAATAATACTTTACGCGAATGATACGCCAACCTGCACGCAAAGCGTGTGTGCGTGCTTCAATATTCGCGCATTATGACAAGGTGCGATGCATCATCGGCAAGCTATCGACAAATACCCGAATACCCCCAATTTTGCCTCCATGCCGGAATAAAAATGTCGGATTGCCTTGTATCTCCCCTTTAAATCTATGTTTTATTTTGAGTTTTTCCTCAAATAAAGCTCATGTAATACTAATCTAAATCACCATGGCAATGTCACTCAACAGTCAATTTAAATTGATGGTTACCGGTAACCATACTGAGATGGAAAGATTGGTCTCCAATTCCAACATTTCTTTTATTTGAGGAAACAATAACAGGGGTAAGTTTGTATGATCTTGCTGTTTCCATAATACCAAAAAAAGTATTGTGTAAAAAAAAGTGAAATTTAGGTATCAGGATAGGCCATCCCTTTAAAGTTCCTTTATGTTATCCTCTATTCTTCATAGTCCGAGCCTGCCTCTAGAAAATTTTAGCTCCAAAAATGTTGCTCCTTAATCAATGAACTGTCTGATTATTAATCATGTACACTGATACGTCTTTACAGTGGTTCAGTTCAAAAGTTTTGAAAATTAAAAACAACGGTTTTAATTTAATCTTACCTCACGGAAGAGATCTGTCGATCAAAGTATGGGATAGGCTATTGTCTTTTACAAGCAAAAGCAAAAGCAAAGGATCTAGGGGTTCCTTCCTCCTAAGCTCCCAGTAAAGTGCATTCTTCTGTGATGTGAAGATCAATGCACTGCATTTGCTCACATAAACATAAGAGGGTTGTTATGGATTGCTAACACTCAATTGGCAATTACCTCCAGTGAACAGAATCAATGATATTTAGCAAAATTGTTAACAAAACCATTGTTATGCATTACAAAACATTTGAACAGAGCTATGTATGGGGTAGTATTCTTGTTCCTTGTCATGAGCACAAAATAAATTCTGAAATCATAGAATATGATAATAAAATATCAATATGTGTCTGTTTAATCATTCAATTGTTGTATAGCAGAGCACTGAAATGTTGCCCATGCCAAATTTAAAAATTTATATGAATGCTTTATTTAGTTCTGGTGTGTTGATTACTATAAGATTGTGCTTGATGCATTTTGTCCATTAGCAATGCTATTACAATGAGCTTAAATCTAAAACATATTTCTCTAAAAAGTTATTTTAAATAAATATGGAGCGGATTAAAAGCTTAGGTTACAATATTTCGTACGAATGGGATCAATAGTAAATTGGCCATTTTGTACGAAATTTTAAAATCAGTTTTTTGCTAAACTGCATCTGTAAACTATAAGAAGTTTGTAAATAATGTTTTTTTAATGCCATTCGACCAATACGCTATGGAAGCAACACTTCATAATTTATTCAGATCACTTGTTGAGAAGGACGCTTTGAGCCACTGGTTCCAAGCAAATATGGTGGACACTTTTACCAGTCTATAGGGAATAATTGCTTTTTAGTTCTCTTGAATACAAATTAAGCAAAAATTAAAACTATCACGTCACTATAGTCTAGGTTACCTCGACTAACGTTCTCACGGTACACACAGCTCTCAGTAGGTTGAATTTTGGATTGTTATAGGCCGATTCACAATCCAAAATTGGGCTGATTTTATGGTGAGATCGGCAGCGATTTGGGATCGCCAAAATCACAGGAACTCTGCCGATTCAACAACCGATCCATTATTATGGCATGAAGAAATAGTGTGGAAGTATCCATGAATAAAAATGCAAGCATTCTGCCTCGTTTTAACCTAGTGTTATCTACCTTACCAATTATTATTATTACATTATAGTTATCACGAAAGTCCTGGCCACTACAAATGTTATCAACATTATAATTTTCCTCATTCTAAATGGTGAAAAATGATGTAAAATTAAGCTGTTCAACACGGAAAGAGGTCACCATGTTTGTTTACTATAAATAGCAATTAAGTCTTGACTGTAGCTGGCGCTATTATTTAATTTTATACAGTTATTGAGTTCAAATGTTCTGTCTGTGCATAACAATGCATTTTGTAGTCCGTAGCAAAATATTTTGTTAACCCATTACTTATTCTATTCACTGGTGTCAATAAGTATAGATAATCCCCACTTGAGAAATTGCAATCCATAACAATCCTTTTGTGTTTACACAACAAAAAGCACAACTAAAACCGCCAGACGTTTTTGCTTTAGTCGAAGACGATAGGCCGAATTCATAAAACTAGTAATTGCTGGCAAGAAAAAGACATTAAGAAAAAGCAATAGCTAGACTAGAAACAGATTTAGCCTTAGCAATTGCTTAAAAACATATTCACGACCTTCAGCTTGGACTAATACCTTTTTCTTGTCTGGGATCGACCCAGACAAGAAAAAGCTACCAAACAAACAATAGGCAGGCTAGCTTTTGCTTACATGAAGTTAGCTTTTGCTTTGTTTACCGCGTGATAGTTTTCAGACACAAATGTTACAGCAAGTCACTCCTCATTTTCGGTATCAATTTGTCGTAGTTTTCAACAAATAGCATGATTTATATAATCTATAGTAACACAACACTAGTATACTTAAGAGTTTTTTCTTACGCAGCACAAATATAGCAGAAACCATGAATGTATACCAGTGCTAAGCTCCTCGTATAGGATCTTAGTAAAATGCAAGTAATTGCTACATGTTGTAAGCAAAAGGTCAGCTTTTTGAATACAAATGTAAGCAATTACTAACCAGACGAGCAATTGCTTGGAAGGGATTAGAAATAGCTTTTGTGGCCTTGAGAGAGCTTTTTCTTGCAAGTCAATGCTAGCTTTTAAGAATAGAAATTCAAGAAAAGGCTATAGAAATAGCAATTGCTACTTTTATGAATTCGGCCTAATAGCCTATCCTATACTTTGATTGACAGGCCTCTTTTGTGCGGTAAGATTAATTCGATACTTCTTTTACATTTACAATTTGTAAACTATTAGCGAGGGATTTGTAAACAAAATCCTTTGTTCGTTAATGAGATAACTTGCGACAAACTTGAACAGGCTAAGTGGTTTTTTTAGGGCGAACAATGTTTTCTTGTGCTATGATAAATTCACAAGATGGTTCGCGAACCAGTAGTCCTATTTAAGGTTTGACGACGGGGTCACCATTGACACTTTTGATCTCTTGTTCCATACGAACAATTTGAGACCTTAACCTTTGAAATCGGACAAAGTTGAAAATGTGACCTTTCTTTTTACCTTTGACCCCCAGGGAAAGGTTGGACAATGGGGTCACCATTGACACTTTTGATCGCTGGTCCAAGAGGAACAATTTATCACCTCAACCTTTGAAATAGGACAAATTTGAAAATTTGACCTTGCTTTTGAACTTACGACAGGGTCACCATTGACACTTTTGATCGCTTGGTCAATACGAACAATTTGAGACCTTAACCTTTGAAATCGGACAAAGTTGATAATTTGACCTTTCTTTTGACCTTTGACCCCCAGGGAAAGGTCGGACAATGGGGTAACCATTGACACTTTAGATCGCTGGTCCAAGATGAACAATTTGACACCTTAACCTTTGAAATCGGACAAAGTTGAAAAATAAGCAACATTTTATGCATAAATTATGCAAATTAGGTACTTGCATATTTTGGGCTCAAATTGCAGCTAGCACAAGCACAGCTCTATCCCCACCTACCCACCAAATTTCATGCATGTAGGGTGCACGGTTTGTAAAATATGCCATTTAAATTATTTTATGCAAAAATTATGCAAATTAGGTACTTAATTAGCATATTTTGCGCCGAAATTGTTGCTTGATCCAGTTCGGCTCTACCCAGTCTCCAATTATTATTAACGTAGGGCATGCGGTTTTAAGGAATGGTATGTCTCTTCTGAAAAATTTTCAGGCGAGACAATAATAACATTGGAATCGGACGATTATAGACAAATAGGATCTGGAATCGGCAATTACTGATCCCTATAATTATTTTTTGCAATTTGTAAACAAAACACTTGAGTGAAAAGATGGTCATATTCTTATGTATATGTGATGGCTCACCCCGAAAGGGCCGACTTTGCAGATTATATCAATTTTTATTTTTTTTCCATTTCATCTGTTGGGGCATTTTCTAAGTTTTAAAATGACACCTTACTTGTTGAAATTGATCAAAACGATCGAATTTTACAACAGATAATCTGTTGGATATTCGTATTATTTTTTATTTTTTGCTGCCTATTTTCACCTGTTTCTTGAAAAGTGTTCTAACGCAAAGTCCCCCTTTTCGGGGTGAGACATCACATATGTCTATTTTGTTCATAAGTGTGATCAGTGAAACCATTATCGACATGATCGTTTGTTTGGAACCAGATCACATGTGTTGAGCTAATTATGCAAGAAATTATGTCAGTACTTCAACATTGCACTGTGACAATACTTGAAAGTAGAAAAATCTATCTGAGATTTGAGACTGTCCATACCAAATGAGCTGTAAATGCAGCCTTTTACCATTTTCATCTTTTCGAATATTGTGGAGACCATGTTAGAAGGATCAAAATGACACATCAATGAACTTCACTCTATTTCCAGAAGTCTTGTTATGGTCTGTCAAAGGTTGTCAGGAGAAAAACGTATAACTGAGATAAACATGTTCAAAGATTAGTAAGCCCTACATTTTCTATTGATTGTGCTCAAACTATACAGATATATTTCATATTTCCGATCATTTTTTTGAAATGAAATTTTGCTAATGTTTTGAATCTCTCAAAAAATTTCAACAAATTACAACCTTGACTATTTTCACCTGCAGTGCATAAATGAAGTTTGCTGCCTTTACGGCTCGTTTGAGATGGATGGTCACATTTTAAGCAATATTACATGAAAACAAAATGCAAACAAATATGGTTATAAAATAAATTATCTTTATTCCAATTTGCAAATACAGATAGATAAATAAATACTTGCTTATTTAAAAAGAAAATTGTCTTCTAAATTGTCAGCAGCTACTGCAAGACATGGGACAAGTTAAAAGATTTCCCAAAATGGCGCCCGTTGTTGTTGAATGACCCTCACCACCATATAAATGCATTTTTTTCTCTAGATCACTTGACTGTAACATAATTGCTCTCAAGCATGTGGTTATCATACTACACGTCAAGGACTTTGTAAAAGCCATATCTGCAGACTATAAAAGACTCAAGACTTGCAAAAGATCTGTAGGCCTAATGATCGCAACCCCAGAATAGTGACAATGTGTATCAAATCTTCCATCTTGGAAATAACATCACTTGAAATCTTGTGTTCTCAAAATTGTAAAAATGCATATTTGGCCTTGTAGCATGAAACCCTCAATGTATTTCCTTGTTTTTTAGCCCTCCAGTGTGCACAGGCATCACATTTTTTCAGCGCCTTGTGCTCTTTAAAACGCCTGCCACATTTCATCTAGTGTTATTTACTGAGCTCGCTTATAAAAGGAAGTGAAAACATAAAACCAGAAGGCATTCCAAAATATACAACCCTCCTTTCAATAAAACAAAAATAGTTTCACATCAATATTGTCAACAAATTTGGCTATATGGCAGACAAACTAAAAATAACACCAAATATCACTGTACACAACACTAAAACCTAACCCAACAACATATTGCATAATATATTCATAAAATCAAGATAGAAGATGCCAGGAATCACACAATAAGGGGTGGTGACTTTGAACGCCCAGGATCTTTGAACAAAATTTCGACAAGATGGTTTATGAATGACTCATTTTGCCTGATGGCGGTTTATACACCTTTTCAAACAGCGATCGGAAAACTTCAGAAAACATGGTCACATGCTACAATAGTTGCAGTCGGCAGACGACAATGAAAACAAAAATGATAGTACCGCAAAAGTGCATTAAAAAAACCGGCAACGTTCGTCCTTGTTGGAAACATACTGTAGAAGTGTCAAACTTTGTCAAGAGATGAGGCAATGAGGTACTGTTTATTTCCCGGAAACGATCTGAAGTTGTTCAAACTTTCGGGTATCTACGTAAAAGATCAGTTTGAAAAGGTCTATAGAGGATTTCAACTATCATCCACTTATAGTAAAAATCCTTACCAAACCAACATTGGCGAGATGTGTGTTTTGTGAACTCCCTTGTCAAATTTTTGTTCAAAGTCAACCGGATGTTTAAAGTCACCCCAGGTTACAGTATGATTGTTTGCTTCTCAGCTACACTTGTGTAAATAATAGTATCTCCCATCACAACAAAACCCAATATCTTGCAGTACACAAAATGTAAATAAGGCATTCAATATACATATATTAAGAAAGTCACCGTTTTAAAAATAGTGAGTTCCGGGAATACATGGGGAGAGTAGGCCTGGGAGTAGGCCAGTTAAATATTACAGTGGAACCTCGTTAATAAGAGCTCTGATAATACGAAAACCCTGATAATACAAGGTGATTCTGAAGTCCCAAGGATCGCATTCACATGTTAAATGAGTTGGATAATACAAGCTCCTGATAATACAAGCTAAATCCTATGGTCCCCAAATCTCTAATTAATGAGGTTCCACTGTATATCATTTGAAATATGACAATACTCTAGCAACACGTAGTGTTAAAATTTTCTTTTATAATAATCTTTGACAGCATTGAAATGGAAACAGATTTAAAATTAATTAAAAATTAAGCTGCATTTCATAAATTTATCTTGGCAGAAAAGAGACTTAAAACATGTTTATAAAGATTGTGCTTCTGTTGCATTGCCAGAAATAACATTTTGGCCCATATTCCAGAAAGATGTTTAGCTAAACCACGGTTTTATTTCTCGTCAACAGCACGGCTCATTGAACTATTCAGCTTGAAAGCTGCAACTGTGCATATTATTTGTGGACAGTTGATGTTCAGTTAAACCTTAGTTTAGCTAAACACCTTTTTGGAATACGGTCCTCTGAGTTTAATCGGTAGTGATATTTGAAGTCTAATTCAATATCAAGAATAAAATTAAAAAACTTTGAATAATTCATTCTCATAAATATTTCCGACATCAATATATATTATTTGGTAAAACCACCAAGAAAAAAGTCCAGCTTCTATTAGGTTTAAAATTTGTTGACTTTATTGTTTTAGCATGTTATCATATGTTTGTTTGATCATTAACATCCAGTATTAGAATATGTCGTCATGTGAGTGCAAGAAAGTCGTATCTGCAATGGATGCCCTAAGTTATATTTATTTTATGCCTCAAAATTTCCCAGTCTTATGTCAGTGGTTCTTGAAATGGTTCGAACCATTTCAAGAACCACTGACCCAAGACTGGAGATTATAAAGTGTGCAATACACATTTATGACAAATGGCAGCTATTGCAGATAAGACTTTCTTGCATTCACATGACTTTACATCATTTCAACCTCTCAATAATGTACATATGAAGCCCCCAATTCAACACAAAAGGGGTTCACACGCTTGTTGTTCATTTTTTCAAAGTTAGAGAAAACCCTTGGCAAGGATTTTTGTGCAAATTTTACCCCTTTTTTGACAAAATCAAGAAGAAAATAGGAACAAAAAAAATTACCCCTATTTCTTTGTTTCCAACGACGAGAATTTTAAACACCGCTTTGAAATACATGAAACATAAAATCATTACAACATTCCTAGGTCCGTTGTCTTATGTTATCACACTTCTTTTTGCAAGCAACTACTACAATGCTGGGTTTAAAGGGACTGGCCTAGATTCTTCCCACAAATTTTTCACCTACTATTTTTTTACTTTAATCGATAGAATATGTTTATAGTAATATAACCTACAAGTAGTTTTCCATGATTTTGAGGAATATTGGAGAAAATTGCAATTCTTTACCTACTTTTTTTTTTCGCCGGCGAAAAAAAGTGGTGTGAAAACAGTGTTTCTAGTTTGAAAACTTTAAAAAAAATCTTGTTTCTACACCTGTGATGGCCAAACAAATTATTGTTGATGAAATTGCTTCTCTTTTAATATGTATTAAATAAAATATCTAGGAGATTTGTTTGATCTTTTGGTAAATCCATCTTGAGGTAAAAATTTAGGAAACACAGGATAGTCACACCACCATCAAAGAATGATATATTGCAAATTAGTTCTCTCTCAATTTGAGCTATTTGTGTGTAAATTTTTGCGTTTTTTTGGATTTTACTCTACTTTTTATTTCCAAAGTTTTGAATTCTAGGTGGAATCTAGGCTAGTCCCTTTAAATGCAGGCTGAGCACAATAAAACTTCCCGGCAAAAAGTCATAAGATGATCGGGAAACATCTAATCTGGAAAGACAATGAAACAGGTGACATTGTAAAATAGCCTGTTTTTTTTCAAAATTTCACAGAAGCAGATGCATAAATTCCCCCATTTCAACCTTCTCCGTTCCGTGAATTTTGGACTTGAGTATGTGTACCAGCATTTGTGTTGAGTTGGAAGGCCAGGTAGGAAGTTTGTAGAATATTACTTAGCTTTGTGGAATTTGACATTTATATTGAATGTCAGTATAATAAGCAGTGTTGGGGGAATTGTTTACCAAAAACCCATCATTATTCTGAAATTACAAAACCCAAGGAAATATGTGAAATTTTAAGAGTTAAAATTATGAATGAAAATACTTAAAGGAAATCATCTTTTATAATAACCTTTTGTTTAAAAACCACTAAGCCTCAACCCCAAAATTTTAACTCCTAATTATGACAAATATTGAACTTTTCTGCCCATTCTTATACCCTACTGCCATACAAAACAGACTCTGAAATATGTAAACATTGCGGCATAAACGTACGACACCAAAACACCAACTACTAGTATAGATTTGAGTGGTGCTCTGGCATAATGAGCGGAAAGTCGCGATTGAAGATTTTGAATAAATGGCTGCTAAAGTAAAAATATGATGAAAAGATCAAATTTCGTTTTTTGACATAAAACAAATAAATGCATCAGTGTTAACCTATATTCGGCGTTTTGAAGGTCAATTACGCCGGGAAGTGTAATTATTCACAGGTAATTGATCGCGTTTTGCTATTTTTACACTATAGTTAACAGTAACTTTAAAATCGATTTGCAACAATTTTTTACTGTCAGATTTTTAGTGGACTGCCTTGTATTTCGATCTCTAAGTGAAAATTATAGAAAGAAAGTATGACATATTAGAAAGCTGAGATTATAGAGAATTAAAATATGCCATATTCGAAAGCTGAGATTATAGAGAATTAAAATATGCCATAAACTCAAATTTAAAAATCGCGACTTTCCTCTCATTTTGCCAGAGCACCACACATTTGATAATTAAGTAATTTGGAGGTCGTGGGCCATATTCATGAAGCACACCTAGCCTTGGAAATAAGTTACATGGGCTAAAAGTGCTTTATGAGCGCATGTCTTGGATTTAATCATACATTCAGAATCAGGCTCTCACAAGGAAAATAATATTTGTATAGATTTAATCCAGCATTCAGAATCAGGCTCTCACAAGGAAAATAATATTTGTATAAATTTAAATACGAGTAGTTTGAAAAAATGAAAGAGCGGTGGAATAAATACCAAGAATTTATTTTATTGAACAAATGAAAGAGCAGTGGAATTTACAACACTGTCAGTTCATTTTCCTGTAAAATTATTTGTCAAGTAATAGTTACAAATCTTCATCAGTTCCACAAATAGTTGGAATTCTTCATTTCAGATACATGTAGTATTGTACTAGCACTTCATTTAGGTATTCAAACACGCCACAGAGTTGTTCATAGTGAATCAACAAATATACATCCATGCGTCTGCATATTTTTATCACGCGAGGGTGGCTTACCTTTCAACGAAGCAAAGTGCTAATTTGTGAATGTTTGCTGCTTTGACGTTATCATTTTCCCCAAGCACCGGTCTTTTGCACGTATATACTATATAAGTGCCCGACGGGCAATGATCAGTGCGCCGACTTTTGTGTACTGCATAAACGCCGTGCCGTGCGTGACGCACTAATTTGAATATCAACTGTAGATTCATCACGAATCAACACCGGTAAGCTACTGTAATAAGAGATACAGTGAGTTGTTGAATGCATAATAGTAAGCACTGGGGTTCAGCGTGATTAACAGCAAAAAGCGTGCCTGTTTTTAACAAGTATGCAGATGCGCAAAGGTCAAAAACTCCGAAAATGCACACTCTTTCAGTTTACCCTGTTAGTCAACAAAGAGCACAATCTTAGCAAAAACGGAGCTTAAGCTTCCAAATATGATGTATGAATCTCAAAGCTGCAACACTATTGATAGATTTTCAGTTTCTCCCGGTGAGTTACCTTGTATTACTAAACGATTCCACCGCCATATTTGTTGATCAAACTTTTTATACAGCGCTGTATGGACATGAGTTGACATCTGGTTGGTAATATCATCTCCAGCATAAGCAATATATGTACCGATATCTCTGATAAACTGACAGAAATAGAAGTATTGTCGGTCTGAACTGTATTTTGAACCAACTAAAATTTTGCCAGTGAGTCTCCACCATAAATCTTCATAAAAACTTCTGCATTGTTTCAAAGGTGATTAAACCAAGCTTACCAACAAAAGAAAACCATTAAAGCTGCGACCTAGTATATTTGCTTATTTCATAGAAACTACTGTTACCATAAGCTTAAACCTGTCCACTTTATACATCGATAGCTGCCATATGCAAATAAGCCTAATAATGAGGCACGGATGGTCCACCGTAGTATGCGACCTGTTAATGATGGAGGAGGAACACTGAAATAAACAAAAAGCAGCAATGGCTTAATTAACATAACATACAAAAGCTTTATATTTCAAGCTATTATCATAAAATCAATTACTAACTTGAGAGATCAACAAGTTCGATGACTTTTATCATTTATAATATGTGTTTAGTCAAAATATGTGGAAGACTACATTATGTAATCAACTAATTTATAATAGAGCTTGATATTTATGAGTCGCCTTGAGTTAAAATCTCTCAGGTCAAAGTTTGTGAAAAACCAGGTACTCAACCAATTTATGACAAAGTTGGACTTAAAAGTCAACTTCAGGTAGCAGATGAAAAGAGCAAAATAGTCTATATAATTTCTTCAGTATAGATAGAATAGGAGGGTAAACCATTGAGGAGAACAGAAATATTGAGATTAGGACAACAAAAAGATATGAAGGACAGGAACTGTCAAAAGATGTCATTATTAAAATTATAAATTATAAATTGCAGGTGATTTACAGTGCACTATGCTGTCCCCCTGACTTGTAATTCCACACGGCCTCAGCCCACTTTAGAGAGCAGTTCTAATCATTGGGTTAAATCACTACCTGGACTCCCTGGGGCCAAAGGGCTTACTGCGGCCTACAAATTGGCGCAACCCTAGCTTGAGCAATTCACATCCTCATAGGATATACAGTTTTCGCACACTCAGCTCCCAGCTGGACTCGAACGAGGAACGATTGATATCTTGTGTTGAATAGTCCCGAGAACTAACCGACTGAGCTAGCGAGAACTCATGGCCATGGATCAGACTTCTTCAATATGCAAGAGATGGAATACTCTGAAAAATGACATGTACAAAAATATACCTGTCAAGTCTCCCGATTTTTGGTAGTCCTCCCGCCCTCCCGATCGGGTTTTCATTTTAAGCCAAATCGCCTGCTTTTAAAAAAATTCTACCACATTGTCCCGCTTTATAGCGTGAAAATTTCCTATAGGTGGCAATGCGTATTGTTGTATTACAAAAAAAAAATGGTAGAAACGTTTTAAAAACTATATTTTGTATCCAATTTTGGTTAAGAAATTGAATTATGAGATCGTTATGAGTCGTATGTGCGCTAGTGACACCTTTTTTAAAGCTGTTCAAAAAGTTTTGGGGTGTACCTTTTCGGCCTCATAAGTCAGTTATCCGTAAATGTTACTCTTTATGGAAGTCTCCCGCATCAGAATTTAAGAATGTTGACAGGTATGCAAAAATGTTTCAAGACAAAGATGTCACCTCTGGATAAGAGGCAATTTATGTATTTTTTAAAGTGCTGCACTTATAATTTATATGCCCTTGACTATATTCTAGCAAATTATAAAGTATACATTCAATAATAAAGATAGGATTGAATATGCAAAATGTGCTCCTAATTCTGCATAAAAAGCATTCACTATAAAATTCTTATATTATTTATATCAGCTAATTTGCTTCATATTTTGTATCATGAAACTCTCTACAGCATTTTCAATAAAGTAAAGTTAGCTCATTCAGTATGATGCTTACTTGCAGTGCAGAATATCAACTGAGATGTCAAAAATTGAGTGGGCTTAAATTTTCCTTGGACAAGGGTAAATTGTCTTGTGGAAACCCATAAAAAACTCAAGCTGATCTTGGCTGCAGTGGTTTCAATGTGAGTTGATCACGGTTCTGAGCCCGTAGAGGACCTGAAATATTGAGTGGAATAAAGCTTACTTGGGCCACATTGACCAGCAATCACCCGTAGAAGTGCTTAGGCCGTGTGGAATTACATACCAGAGAGACACAGCACAAATTAAATCCCCTGTATTTATGCATGTTATCATTTACTTTAAAAAAAAATACTATCATTCATGCATTTCTCTGTCAATATGCATCATATTAATGAATTTGCATTCCAGATTGCTTTTGGAGATGCAGTAGCTGGCCTATTTACATGGAGTCTACTGTCCTCATGTATTTATCCTGCTACTCACCTCATTATCCTCTGTATTTCTGCACCCGTTATTGCATTTTCCCAATTTTCTTTGATACCAGGTAAATGGCCTATTCCAACCACACCTACAACAACGGGTCGGATAAACTCTGCAAGAAAATAGATAGCAAAAGTTTACTTGAACTGAGATTCTCAGGTTATATCATACCTGAAATAGCTTGGAACTTATCTATCGTTTCAAGTGGTGAAATACAATTTTTTACGACCAACATATTTACATGGTAAAGAGAGAAAAGTCTAAAATAACTGGGTTTACTTCTTCCACTATGGCACTGTGAATTTATTGTGTTACTTTTTATGATCAAAACTCTTTAATCTGTATTCACAAAGGCAGAACGACTACAGCTCAACTTTATTCCAGGAATAAGTCTTGCAAATCAGATCTTTATATTTGCTGGGCAGTATTGAAATGAATACAGAAGGAATAGTTGAGATCTAGATAACACATTGCTGTTTAAATACTTTAACAAATTCATTTTTTTGTTTTCAGATGTTAAAGCAAATAACAGAACTAACAAATAAAAATCCAGTCTCTGTAAGTCAGACTTAATCCTGGATTAAATTTATATCTTGTTTGTGAATACGGGCCTACACTCCAACTCGAAAGTATTTCCACACAATTTAAAATGTTCAAAAACCTCATTTTTTATATTAAACGAACTAGAATCATCAAAGATTTATACTAGTATCTTATATGTAACTTATCTATTCAATATGAATAAATCGATGTTTCTTTTAATATTTGATCTTCCATTGCAGTAAAAATGGCCCATTTCATGGACCATATACAAATACACTACAAGTACAAATCTCATTACTATATAACTAATCAATTTTTTGTAACCTCATTTATTACCTTGTAACAGGATAGAATATTTTCAGGTTGTAAGTTTTAAAACAAATGCGCAAAAATGTATATAAACTCAAATTTTTAATATTCTGATGAAAATAGTACTATGCATTACATGCCATATTTTCAAATGCAATGAATGCAATTCCAGAATAGTTACTTCGATAATTATACAATATAGACTCTGTCAAAAAATGATGAAAATCGGATAAACGCCTTTTGAGATATGGCTGAATAAAGATTTTGAACATATAAAATAATTGCTCAGGTTTAGAGAATGCAGCAGCGGTTACAGTTGTCACAAAACGTTGCATGTGACAAATGGTTGCATAATATTGAGAACGATAAAATGATCCTATACCTGACCCAAAATATTCTTTATTACAAATATTTATTGGGAAATACAGCATATAATAGATAAACTCCAACATGCTTGAATGAATCATACAAATTTGCACCACTTGGCAACTTGTTTGAGCTACTGGGTTAAATCTAAGAAGCAGAATTCAAATCTGTTGCCTAATCAAGCTTGTGCCTAATGTTGGAAAGTCAAAGTGTGCTTATCCTGTCAGAATGATAACCCAAACTGTAAACATGCTCAAGTTCAAGAAGCATGCAACAATTTGTGACATTTCTGACATATCGAAAACAAAACAAAACATGGCCCAGCAATGTGTAAGATGATAGAAAGATGTCAACTACACATACAATTGAATACAATACTTTTCACTTTGCAAATATGAGGCTGCTTTGGGATGCATACAAAGATTCTCTCTTGTAATTCTGCGGGTGCCTACCTCCTTCTCTGTTGGGGTTTTGTATGGGTTGTGAACACGCCTTGAGGGATGCGGTTAAGAATGTGTCTCTTTCTTTGACAAACACCTCACTCAATGCAGGGAACTCTCCCGTCATCTCCTCTAACATCTCCATCAACAGATCTTTTTGCTTACACTTCTCAACTTCTTCTTTCCTGAGTTGGAAAAGAAAGAACAAAATTAATTTACAATGGAAACTCAATGACACAGAGTTCACAGGAATTTACATTTTGCTTATGTGTTATCAGAATTGTGTGTTATCCAACAAATTTATAAATGTATAGATAATCTTAGGAATTGACAAAGTACTAGATGTTATCAGGAATTTCATTTATCAGGTTACGTGTTAACGAGTTGCAACTGAATTGATATTTGCAAATCTTTGATAAAAGAAAGTAAAATTGATAACAAATTGACAATGATAATAATAATTATGTTGAATTCAGCAAGGTCACCAACAAAATCTTCTGATCACGTCATCATTGTAAAACAGGGGCGCACATGAATAGTTATTTTCTTTGAAACCTTTTCATCATTCAAATCTGGGATGATTAATATTTTCCATTTTTTCCTTTATTTTACTCAAAATGTTTGTTCCACTGACAAATGCTCTTGGAGCTGTGTAGATGTGCAAACTGTGCAAGGGGTGTTTTGGGGGATGTTGAACGGTCCTACAGGTACTTTCGAAACTGTTTGTTTTATTGTTATTGCTTGCATCTTACCATATACTTTATATTTTATTGACTTGATGTGCAATAATTATTATTTTTAACATGTTTTAATATTTTCATGCGCCACTGATAAAGCGATGTAAAATGAATAAATAAATAAATAAAAATAAATAAATAAAAGATAAATAACAACATACTATTAAAGACAGGCTACTTTTGAAAGAAAGTGCACAAGCCCAAAAGAGGGCGTGCTAAAATTTTTTATAAATATAATATAAATAAGCAAGTAATAGCAAACTTACGTGATGGGGTCTTTACTTGTGATAAGATACCATGCTAGCCTCATTTTTTGCCATGGTGTCAATGATCCCATCGCTCTGTTCAGTGTAATTTGTATAGGTCTATCTCCTAGATGTACCTTGCAGTTTGGGATTTCCTGGGCCTACAGGGAGAAAGACAAAACAAAAATGAAGTTATCCAAAAAGTCCTCTTCAATATGGGGAAACAGCAGGATTGTGGATCTTACAATAAACTATCATTATATAAAAATTAACAACATGTTTTTAAAAACAAATACTCCAGTCTTCCTCCTGTATTCAAAAACTGAATATAAAAACATCTTGGACCCCAGTTGAAAATAAGCTTCCTTTAGCTATCAGGTACCAAGTTGGGTTTCCTTGTTGAAAGCCTAAACAAGATGATTGATATACATTCCCAACATCTGCATACACAAGTTATAAACAAAAGGAATCTGCACTTGTCATCGTCTTGTTTTCCACGTGAAGCCAAGTTATTCTTTAACCCTAACCCTGGCATACCAAAGTGCTTTGAATACTACAAAGCATAGAGAACCAGACAAGCTATTCAGTCCTAGCCCATACAGCAAAACCTACAAGGTTTATGTGTGAGTCATGCATGAACTTGAACTTGCAAGGAGTGTGCCTGTAATCCTACACCATGCAGTTCAGGATACAAGACTGTATGCTTAGAAATTTGATTGTATTGTCATTGTATTGTCCAGTAGGGTTAGGGTTAAGAAGCTATGTTGCTACTCTACACTTGTTAATGCTGCAATCTTTAACAACAAATCATGACAATATTTCCAGCAGAATTGAACTTGCTCTGAGCTACCTAGCCAAGTCTCAAAGATTGGCATGATAAAGGTGTATACAATAACCAACCCTTCATGCATAACAGTCAAAATAGAAGCCATCCAATAGGGTTAAAACATTGGTCAAAGTGAGCATTGATTCCACTTGTTAAGGTGGCCTAGCACAGAAATGGTGTCGGACACGAGTGAGCTGATAACAGTGGTGTTGGACACAAAGTATTTGTCCCGGGCTTTTAGCGTACTTTCTGGCGTACTGTATCTTGCGCTTTAATATTAGCAAGCGATCTTACCCGTGCGTCATTTTTATATTCACGCATAAGACCATGCAAGTTGCTCCTGACGACGCAGGGCCCAAAGCGCACAGTGCTTAAGGTATTAGTCATTGCTAAAAAATGTCAATTTTTTGCTCAATTTTGCTTAATATCTCAAAAAGTAAGTCAGTGACCATATTTTTTATTACAATTTTTAAAAGAACTATTTAAGGACCAAAACATATGTGAAAAAGAGAGACAAAAATAGAGCCATTTTCTAATTATAAATGTTTTTGTCTGATATATTTTAATTTTACCATAGAGGTCAATGGTAAAAAGTGGTAAAACATAGTGTTTTTGAAGTGGATTTTTCTCAAAAACTAAGTCGGTGACCCCCATTTTTTATTTCAGGAATGTGATCAGCACCATATATCAAAAAATTAGAAAAATAAATAAGAGGAATTCTATCTATGCTAGGCCACCTTAAACTCCCTGACAAGTACTGAGCAGGGGTGAATATCCAATATTTACTGACCTCTTTGAAAGCTCTTCTGAATTCTCCTCCTGGTGCCATACCAAGCTGTTTGGTAAGATGAGCTGACAGGTTGAGTAGAAGTAGCTGCATTACACCACCTATGAAACCTTGCTGTGAACACAATCACACAAAATGATACTGGGAAATTAGAATTTAACAAATTAAGAAATGTTATTAGAAGAAGTTTCAGACAGTTCAACAACACTTACATTTTTGTTCCGAACAACTTCAGTGATACCCATCACTTTCATCAGCGGTCTAATTCTTTCTGAGTTCCGACTGATCCTCTTCTGAAATTCGCTGTAGGTTGCCCCCTAGTTCTTGAGCGTGTTTCCAGAAGGGAGTTATGAATATTGGAAATATCAGTTGTAACTCAGAATTAGACCGCTGATGACGGTGATGGTTATCACTGAAATTATTCAGAAAAAAACCGTAAGTGTTGTTAAACTGTCTTAAACTTCTTCTAAGGATTTCTACCAATGTTATAAGAACATTAATTTGGAATTAAAAATGGTTAATGACAGTAATCATTAAAAGAAAAATATTGGTAGTCTATAGTCACCTAAAAAAACCTTTTCATTCTAGGCGGGACCAAATCGCACCGTGCGTGAACAACAAACCAATCAAATCGATTATCAAGTCACACAGCAACAGAACAGACAAATCACGCGAGCTCACGAGTATCGCGTGAGTTGCGTTTGAACTTTAACCTCGTTGCATCAGACACGTAAAAATTAAAAGGTTTTCTTCACGCGACTTTAGTAGCATGTGCATATGAACAGCATGGATTGCTCAATAAAGGCTATGTTTATCACAATTTTTTAAAAACCTCCAAGTTCAAAGCAGTTTCCCCAAAACTATATACATTTCTATATGCCCCCCCCCCCCCGACCTCTCATTTGTTGTCTCTCTTACATTGGAAAATAGTTATCAGTTTCACTACTACAAGTACACCCTTAAGCTTATGGACTGATTCCCATTCTTTATGCTCAAAGCATGCACTGTATTGCACGCTATTGGTGACATCATTCATACTGATTCAAAACCCAGGTGTTACTTTGCTACATCAAGCTAGTCACTTTGCTGCACTGAGCGCTTGGTTCCACATGACAGATTTATTTTAATGATATTCTGGCAATAATGCCTAAAGTAATAAATTGTTTGTTTGCCCTCCATTGGAAAAATTAAATTTTGGGTTGGTCGGTCAATTGATCTTTTTTTTTTTTTTTACTCTGCACATATATTTTAAAGAATGATCTCATTCCATGGATTTTATCGCAAATACCAAGCAATGCAGGGCTTCATCAAAGATTGTGGGTCATTACTTAAATATATGCATTTTATACTACTAAATATGACTTTATACTGCTAAATTTTACATTTTTCGTCAAAAATATTGAGTTTTTATATTTTAGGTGTTTGAAGAAAAAAACAACCCTAAAATAGCCGACCCAAATTTTTGGCATTTTAGGGTTGGTCGCGGAGGGCAAACAAACATTTTTTTTTGGCCTAAAGCCACATGAAACGAACACATGGAAGTGCACCTGCTTTCTGTAATAACTAAATATTTGTCATTTTAAATGCTTGTACAATATTCAGGCACCTTAGACATGCAGAATTATTCCAACCAGCATTTCAAAACTCACTGGTTGCTTACTTTTTATCAGAAATTGTGGACAAGTCTCCAAGATGTTGTATATTTTGAAAATTCAACCTTTCAAAATTAAAATCTTTTTAAACATTCCTACTTATAGAGTAGATCTAATGGATGAGCCCTTACCAAACAGGAATACAAAATAAGTCTTCTGAATATATTCACTTAGTATTCAGAATACACAATAAGTAGTATTTTAGTGGTTGAATGTATTCCTCCATTTTCAATACTAAAAATCTCATGATCATGACCACTAAAATCAATATTAGTATTCAAACTGTTGTGACTGGAATACTAAAATCCCTTGAAGAAAATCTTAGTATTAGCTTGTTAGTATTCTGAAATTATTAGTATTCAAAATCAGTTGGTTGGAGTAGATTATTAGTATTCTGAGGATCATTTGCATGATTGAAGAGAATCTTAGTCTTCGATTAGTATTCTGAAATTGCTAGTATTCAAAACTAGGTCAAAGTTCAAACAACATTCAATTGAAATGTTGAAATTTTTGAGCTGTAGTCTGCAGAATATTGCATGAATTTGTGCAATCTAAGGATTCTATTACCCCTATGGATATGATATATGGCTGTTTCTATACTTTGTAATGGCATTAAATATTGTGTGGACTTATAATGATGAGCTCTACTCTGCAATGTGAATATTAAGTGGTTTTTAGAAGTTGTAAGCTTGCATGCTGTAAGCTTAACCATCAAAAACATACAAGTTAGCCCAGAGGTAGGCAACCTGGTCTGAAGAACTTTACTGGTAAGCATGCATCATACATATAACAGCTTTTTTACTTTTATTGCAGGTATAAGCTTTTGACAATATTATGGAGACATTTTGAACTCTTTATCTGTCATTTCTTTGATTTTGGCTCATGTTTAATATAATGTTAAATGACCAAGGTGTTTTCACTCTCTTTGGTGCCCAGGAGGGAGGGGGTGTACTAGGGTCCATCCCTTTTAAAAAATTGCCTTCCCAGTTGCAGATCTGAATTTTACGGGGGGGGAAAGAGTGTTTTTCAGCTTTTATAACAAAAATTGACCAAATTAGGCTGATTTTGCAGGATTTTGGCAATTTTACGGGGGCCGCCAACCCCTTCCGCTCCCCCCTGGATCCGCGGCTGCTTCCCATATAAATTTTACATTGAAAGTCCGTCTAGTGATAAAAACAATTTTTAAAAATTCAAAAATCGGATGAACCATTTCAAAATAGCGGCCGAAAATTGTTTTTATGTCACGTCAAAACTTTTTCTGCCATGTATTTAGAAAAAACTTTTCCCAGCTGAATTTTTGCATGAAATTTGCCTCAAAGTTGCACATTGTAAGCAAAGTATACAACATTGCTGATATAATATTTGAAAAAAAATTGGTTGATTTTATGGGCAAAACAAATTTGAAAAGCACCCTAGAAAAACGAGTTTATGCTAATTAGCACAAAAATGACATGGTCGATTTAAATTGTCTTGCTACCGACCGAAAGACGCACTGCATTAAGGCCCTGTCCAGCTGGACTCACTATCGTATAAATTTTATTGAATAAAACACAACAGTTTAATTCGATGACCTATACGTCATTAGGATTATATGAAACGGTGATGTAAAAAAGTTGCATTTTGCACTGCACGAAAACCTGTGGTATGGTCCCGTGGACAACATGTCCTTTTCATGTTATACATTGATAAGTTTCCAAGCATTGTGGATGACCAAAACATTTGACAATTAAGTGTGTTTGAAATTTCAATTGCCACTGTGTACGAAAGGCCTGCTCCTCCACCTCTCTCTGTGGCAATTGCCTCTATGGCGTTTCAAACGGTGGCACAATTTCCCTGTGTATGTCTATCCTATCCTATGTCTACCCAGTGAAACAGTCAACAACACAGCAGAAATATAGCAAGCTAATGACCGTAAGTTCCTGCATTACCTGTGCGTCGAGGTGAATATTTGTGTTCTGCAGCATTGTGGGTATTTTTGTGGTCAGAATACTGAAGCATGCTGGGTATTTTTTTTTTGTGGTTGGAATACTTATTCCAGCATGGTGTAAGTATTCTATATTTCAGCTGACAAGTGGTTGGAATACTAATTTAAAGCTAGTGTTGCTGTTCTAATTTGCATACTAGTATTTGGAATACTTGTTTGGATTCCTCATTTAAATATTTTGGCCTATAGGAATACTAAGCAATATCCCAGGAATACTAACAAGTGGTTTGAATACTATTATGTAAATTTTAGCTTACAGGAATACTAATATGTGGTTCGAATACCAATTGTGTAGCTAGTATTCGTCTTCTAATTTGCATACTAATGTTCGAATACTTATTTGTGGTTCCTCATTTAAATATTTCGGCCTATAGGAATACATAGCACATGGCTCAAGAATACTAACAAGTGGTTTGAATACATACAATAGTGGTTTGAATACAATCCTGTGTATTAAACCACTAATGTTCATGTAGAATTAAGTGGTTGGTTGTATTCAGGTACATGTCTTCGAATACTTATTGAGAATACAATAGGAATACATTCGCATTTGGTAAGGGGTACAAAACACACTAAAGATCAAATTTAATATGGTCACATACAAGGGTATTTTCTGTGCATTTTAGCATTAGATATAAAGTATCTGGCTTTATAATACACAAAGGCAAAAAAACCTTTTTGATTTGGTGCAAAACAGAAAAAAACCCACAAGAGTATATATGATAGGTAGTTTATTTCATAAACCAAAATTCCATGTTACATTTTGAAGTTTAGCGTTTTCATTCATTTAAAAAAATCAAATTCAAGAAATCTGGGTGCTATTCCCAACCTATGAGCCTATTGCATGGTTTCACCATTTTTGGGAGAGCCTCAACCTGCCTTGTGAAATGAACGGGAACTTACATAATATTACCATTAACAGTTTGATTGCCTCTTTTAAAAACCACTGACCTTGCATGAAGTGAATACATCGTTATGTAACATACCAGTTTAATTTACTGTCAAATTTAGGCTTTCCCCGCAAATGGCAAACCGTGCAATAAGCGAATTCGAAGATCTAGGCTCCTATATGGAAAAAAGAAGGCAGTTAAGCTTTTTTTTTGGCCTGACTGATATTGAGCTCATGTGGTATAATTTGACCCACTCACTAACCTGTCTAATAGAGATCATAAATTTCTCTGTGTTGAGTTCTTTGGCTTCCTTCAACAATGTCTCCTCATCAAGTTGAAGAATACTTAATCTGCCTTTACATAATTCTACCATGACAATATCTGGCTGTACTGCTTGAATTGTCTGCAGGGAAATAAAACAAATATTACAAACATAATGATAGAAGAAGGTACATTACAAAATAAGAAAACATGTTTATGAAAATTGTTGGTATGGTACATTGTACATGCTGGTTTGATAGGCATAATTAGTACAATATTTTTTTTCAAATCCATCCTTCATAGCATGTCATGACCATCTGATGCAAAATTTAATTTGATAGCATAATGCAGTACCACACATATTAACATCATAATGTACAGATGAGGCCATGTGTTTAGAACTGGGTGCACTGATATTGAGGAGCCATGACACTTGCGCAAGATTGTTCATGTTCTTGTTAAAACTTTAAACACATCATGATATCCTACATAGGTAAAATACCCATCAAATTAAGGGTATTGATAAAAGAAGGACACACCAAAGTAGAATACAATTGTGCCAAAATCAGAAATTAAAAACAAACATTGATTGAGCCTGATTGAGCAAAATTTTATAGCAGAATAAAATGAATTAAAATCAGGATAACACATTTTTTTTTTTGGGGGGGGG
>JXSR01S004541.1:61371-75506 GCA_000969725.1 Ophiothrix spiculata
ATACTTTTATTAACTTTAAGCACTTTGTTCAAAAGTTATGGTACAAAATAAATTTGCAAAAATGCAAAAATGAGTGATGTGCTTTCCCCCCTTAAGCCATATCTAATACTAGAAAATAAACTTCGTTAACCAAGTTAACCGATACTGATATTGATCTAGAACTTATTATGTAAATGCCAGATTATTAGGCTGAAATGCAATGATGACCTGAAATCTGAAGCAAATTGTATTTATTTAATCCAATGTAAATATTTCCCCAAGGTTAACCAATTATTACTTTTGAAATATGATTTTAATTTGCAAAAGTGAATGATATAAAACATAAAACCGACGGTATCAATGAAAGGCTATCGAAAATATCAAGTGACAATGTAACTTGTTATCTTAACGAGTGCACTGAAGAGAAGTTAATGCATAAATGATGAACGGTATGCAAAATGTAGCTCTTTCATAAGTAATATTAATTGACGACAAGTTTGGTATTTAATTGTATTTTTGTAACATTTGTTCTCTGTTTTAATTTCAAACATTTTTAACTACACAGTAATACCCAGGTCACAAAGGACTTTGAATATAAAAATATAAAATAAATGAAGTATTCAAGAACAGCTAATGCTCTTTTTTCGGCATATAATACATCACGAATCAGTTAGGTATCTGTATTGATTAAGTGTTTTGCGTGACACCATTAGATACAGACATCTGAATTCTTCACGAGACAAGCATGATAACGGGTCCTTGTTTTCAAATAAGTTGCTCCTAATACATGCTAGATATAAACGTAAGGTTTATCATTTGTTCCTGTGTTTAGTTTTGAAAATACTATTTAATGGGTTATTTGCGTGCTATGGTAACTTAGCTAAACATTTTATGGACTCCTGCATTTTGACCCCAACCCCCCTTTTAAAGAGAATATGTACGTGAACGGGTAGAAAATTCAAAAATGTAGGTTGACAAAAAGTTACAAAATCACAATATCAAGAGAAATATCAAAGCATGTGATAACCAGTTATGAGCAAAGGCAAAGCCGTGCTCGAAAAGGAAAGGGGAATATTACGGATTGGAAATATCCAGGTAACAAGTAACACTACTGCTCAAACAACTGCTTTTTGTTAAAGTCACCTCCAAATGAATATAATCGTTTTGCACGTCAAAAAAGCATATACCTAACACCAAGAACTTCTATGCAGTCGTCTGCTTACAATTAAATGTTGATCAGCCCTTAATCATGCAGAACTAATCATCATTTAAGCCAGGAGCAGATCAATGTCAAACATCAATCATTCATATTTATCTCTTTATCTCAAGTTACAAGTTGCAGAAAAGATTTCTTGTGTGTGTTGCAAAGTTATTTTGAAGAAAAAAATAAACAGTTGTTTACAAATTATGTGCACATCCATGCATATTCAAGACTTAAACGAATATATCTGCTTAACGAAATGTTATTAAACAGCACGCGCCATCAAGAACGATAATTTGGGCGCATGTGTTGGTGCAAAATAATTCCTCATGTATCTGTAATATCCTTTCAGACAGTGACGCCATGACGCTTTTGACATGTCATTTTTCCATTGGTATTTCCGTCGAGCATGTCAATCTTTCACGTTGGAAAAACCTCATTTATTTGTATCTATCTATTGAATTACATATTGACATAAACACAGCAAAAGTAAAAACTTTACCATTGTCATACTACTTTCGACAAATATTAAATTTGTTAAATATTATTGATTATACAATTCTCCTTTTTTTGTCTAATCGAACCATTTATTTGATTTTGAAAGTAGAGGGTGTGGACTCCATTTGCTATAGGAACAAAATCTAGATTGGTAATGTAATACTATGTACTTGAGGCAATGACGTCATTGTTGTCACCCAAAACCACTTGTGACCTAATGCACCTTTGAAGAATTCTTATACACCTATAAACAAGTATTTGTGGAAATATGTAAACGTAACAAGTATTTAATAGAATTCACGAAAACGGATGATTTTTAAGCAGGGAAAATCCCGTTGAGATTATTATTATTAATCTTGCAATTAAGAATCATAACGCGACATTACCTCGGGTACACAATATACCATTCTGAATGATGTGCGAGATCATTTTGGGAGGTTTGGTTGATAGCAATTTTGTGCATGTCGTTTATTAAAAATAACTCCATTTGCTCCTTCCTTTTATTTTATCTGCTTCAATTAGGCCGTATAATCGGTTTATTGTACAATTGCTGTTTTAAGACTTATTCAGTTAGTTTAAGAAAAAATCACATTTTATAAGAAAACAGAGGTTTTTATAAATGCCTAGAAATATGTTTGTTTTAAAAAACTGCAACAAAATAATTTAGCGATTATCGAATGCTTCATTTTTTCCCTTCCATCTTGAACGGTGTTGTCATTTCACTCATTTTTTTCCAGGTATAATTTAAGCCTCGGTTTGCCAACTGATAAAATCAGTAGAATCGGTCGTTGCCTTTTGACGATGACAGTAATTCCAGCAGCATTAACAACAAACCGAATAACAACCAATCTAATTACAATACGTTCATATTTTTGTCGCAGTGATTTTTTCTTTGTAAAATGCATGACAAAGAAGGAAAATTCATAGACTAAGGAAGCTGTAAAGAGTGCAACCTTCCCTAGCATTTTCAGAACCGAACCCCTCCATGAACTTGGTTTTGTTACATGATGGTCTTTCCCCTGTTCAACAAAACCGAGTCATTAAAATCGGTAATTGTGACGTCATAAAGTACTTCGGTACTGGAAAATTTGAATTTTGACACAAGAGGACACCGTATCAAAATATTACAAAATATAAATTTTCGCATTCTATATAATGAAGGACCAGTTAAGCTTCCTGTTTTTGAAATCTCGTTGATGTTTATATGTATTTCTTAATATTACAGGAAATCTGCTATAAAATACTACGCAAAGCTGAGAACTTCTTCACTTTTTACACGATCTGTTTATTCACTTCATTGCCCGGGAAGGACTTCTCATGTTAAATTTATCGCAGATTTACAGAAACAACTTCCATTCTATAACGTATTTCTTGTGATTGCATGTCATCCAAAAATAATCTAGAGTTGTTCACAAACATCACACTTGATCGACTTATTAGATGTAGATCTTGCTGTTATTTACTGAATTAAACATCAACTGTAATATAATTTGATATGATACATTATACCATTCAAATCCCTTTAAAAAGCAATGCCTTTCAAAACATATCACTCTGTATCTGTAATATGAACAGCATCATGATCCATAAGATTACATCGACGTGACACCAACAGATAATATAACAAGACAAAAAGACCGATACAAAAAAATAATGTGTCATCATTGTCGTCATAACTAAGCACAACAGGTCATATAGAATATCTTTTGGTGGATGTTAATTTAACGCTTCGCTACTAGTATTGATGACGGTGGGTAAACATATACCTAAGGGAAGCGTTACGATGTTTGCATTTTTATAACACAATTCCATGTGACGATCAACAAAGGTTAGTTGACTGCATTATCCAGGTCTACCTCAAATCTAGGTCTTCAAATCCGAGGAGCTTTGACGCATTTTAGCGGATTTCATTTTGGTTTTCTGTTTAAATCAGGTATTACTTAAAGAGATGCCTGGATATCTAGTTTTAATATTTATTTCAGTTTGAATTGGATGGATTGCCCGGTGGCAAAACTTGGCAAAACTTAAAGTTTTCGAAAATGAAACTCCAATAATATTTCTTTTTGTAAGCTGTCATAAAATTGCTTTTTGTACTCTGAATGACTGGAAGCCATTTCTTTTAAAATCACATAATATTGAACAATATACCTTTGTTATCAAACTGCTATAAATTCTCAATATTTTCGATAGAAATAAAATAGTATACCGTTGCTACCTCACTTGATAATTACTGGTTAAATTGGAAAGTTTTCGACAAAAGGATATGTAATTAGTACGGTCATGCTAATTAACTTCATAAACCTTGCTATTATTAAATGAAGGCCTTGTCATAGACTCTATTATGCACGGCATTCTCCACCTTACCCATCAACCCTCGCCTACTCAGGGGGTGGGGGTGGGGGTGGGCGGATTGTTGCAACACCTCCGCCCCCCCCCGCCCAAGGTTTTTCCCGCGCTGCATGAAAACGCTAAAGCAACCGACCCCAGTCATTTGGGTAATCTCTTTTACATCCTTTGCGGTCATTTTGAAGAAAAAAATAGGGGGGGGGGGGAGATACCACCTAAGGTGGGGTTAGGTTAAGCCGTCAAAGTTAGGGTGCAGGGGGGTGGTGTCGCCATTTTGAAAAATATATGCATGCTATGAAGCTGAAACTTGCCGGGCATGTTAGAATTATCATTTCCCTTCTTTATCAGCAAAAAACCCCGATGAAAATCGGTCATTTAGAACTTTTATAGCAACATTTTGCTTTGGTGGCCAGTTGTGCCAAAATCCAGATTTTCCGATCCGAACGAGCTTTATGACGTCATAATTACGTAACGCCTTGGCTGATTCTTGTGATCTTTGTATCATTGGATAGGGTAGGACCATACCTGTCTATTGATAGCAAAACCAAGTTCATAGGGGGTTCCGTTCTAAAAATTTAGGGGGGTTGACGTGTTACAAATCGTGTTAAATCATATGCTGAGAAAAATAAATCAAAGATGCAAACATATAAATGAAGGGGCGTTGTGCTCTTTGCTTGAAGAAATTATTCTTTATCTTAACCACGTATTTAAAAATGAAAAGATATATATTCATGATTTTAAAGTCACACATTGAGTGACCATATGACAATGGGATATATAATAATATAATTATTTCCAAGGATCTTTATACATTTTCAAATATCACCAACATCATTTTAGAACGGTAGTATGGGTCTAGGAATGTAAAGTAAATGTCTCAAAACATTTACATTACCTAATTAAGTCTAATGAATACTCCCTTCACCTAGAGAAGACATTCTACCCTGTTTGCAATATCATTTTATAATTCCACACAGTAGGACACACAAATTTATTATACCTTTGCACGCTGAGTTCTTTTTACATCATTTTGGGAGAGATTTAGATTATATATAATGGTAGAGAATTTTGAATCAAGATATAGGACGTTTCAAAATGAGCAAGAGTAAATGAAGTGTGTTTTGCCTGAAGAATCCATTATATTCTAGACCTACTTGTAATGCCTTTTTAAAATTTCACACTGTGAGATATGAATAAGATACGGTGATGACTGCATTGATCCTAATGGGAACAATATTTTATATGTCTGTAACTTAATATCATTCATACATCAAATACTAGAAATTTGAGACATTCACGTGTAGTTGACTGCTGCATATATTTATACAATGTTGCATTTATACCATTTTAATTTCGAATTGATTAATTTGAATTCATACGTTCTGCGTTAAATACGAGTTTAAATAATCTTCTTTACGTGGTCATTTACTTTCCTTTTACGCATTCAATACTAATTATAATTGTTGATTATGATGCCCCTGTGTAACGCAAAGTGCATTATAAACAAATCCATGAACGAATACCAGTAACATTTTTTCGCGTGTATGCCAAGTTTCGTTTTAAAGTATGTATAATTAGTATGGAACAATGGTTTTCTTTTTTTTAAAGAATAAACATAGATAATGAAGCATTTGTATTTATTATCAATTTTCCTTTAAAATTTAATCGCAGTCATTGTCTTGTACATATGAATTTTGTCTGTAACTGTTCTATACATATCGCTCGAGAACTTGAGATTGTACAGAATTACACCTTGAGCAGACACCGCAGCTGATTACCTCATTCAACCTCTTTTCGTGAGCGCAGATGACTACAAGTTCAGCAATAAGTGCGTTATATTTGAACATATTCACTTGTGTAAAGTAATGCACATATTTAATGTTAACCTTCGCACAAAGTATCGCTTGTTTTGTCAATAACGAAGCAAAATATGTCCACAAATTTCGGCATAACTGCTGAATCGACATTATGTATGCGTGCTTAATATCAGAACATAATAATGCACCATATCAAAAGGCACAATAGGTTGAAAAATTGTAGATTTTTGTTTAATTTTAAAGAGAAGAAATTGCTTTACGAAATTTGACGATCAATTATTGTTTTTTTTTTCATAAAAGTTTTATTTGCCTCAAAACTTACTTGGCCGTTTTATTGTACCTTTACAATGTGGTGGATCACAAATTTACTGCATTGTGTGCACTGGAACATAGACGTCACTTTTGAATTTGAGCCAGCCCCGGGGGAAGGGGTACGCATCAAAATCTATAAACTTGACCTCATCATACAAGAATATAAAACATAGCATATAGTTTCAATCTATTAATTGTTACAAAACAATCTAGAAGAATTTATAAACTACGGTTTTTACCAATGTAACAATTCAATTACAACTACAATACTGTCACTGCGACATCGCCAAAACATTCTAGACACACTTTTTGAGCCATGACTCTTGACCAATGGGTGACAATTCAAATGTTACATACCTTCTAAATGATATATATTTTTCTTCAAAACTGCTACTTTTCATCTCATATTTAGATGATCTTGAAAGTTGACGCGCCATTGTTCTTATATTCCCCTCAAAACTAGCTTAATTTAACTATTATGTTCCTCAAATGGGTATTGAGAGCACTGCTCAGTTTTATGTCAGTTAAGCACATGTGAAACATGACACGCTGTCGGTATTCAAGGAGAGAATAAAGAGCTAGAGAGGAACGTACCATTTTAGCACACAAGTTCAATCACGAGACAATTCATTCAATCTATTTATCAGTTACTTATACAGTAATTCCGTCCGTAGTTAATCAACAAATCAGTATAAAAATACCCTGGAACCAAGCTTACGTTCCAGTACAAGTACAATATGAAATGTTGCATTGCATGAACCACATGCCATTTTCATAATAAAAATGTACGTTAAATTTAACTTTGTCGTCAATATTAAATGCATTTTTATTTTTACTTTGACATATCTAGATATTGAATACATTCAGTTGTGCATTTGGATTAACGTAAGTTTGAAACAAAATGATTATATTGTGCAATATACGGATAGTTGCCTACAGTCCGATACTGACCTAGTTTTAAACTGTCGATATACTTTGCATCGTTTGACACTTTGTATCTCCAATATCCGCCTTCCTCTTTCAACACGAGCACTTATTAACCAAATGTTTTTTTCTATCAATTTAATCCACACCAAACCAATCATGTTGTGTTTAATACTCCTGCCTTTCTTCCTACATTGTGCCATATACCTAAACATGCAAAAGGCTTAGGGCATCAGACAGACTACATATTAGTGTTATTCGATTTTTCTACGGTGACGCATAGAGTAAGCAAGATATTCTACATTGACATATCGTCGAAAATGCAGTTGTGGCACTTGAGTAAACACATGTTATCTGCAGATAAAGAATTCTGAGAGAAATTATTGCCTTTTTCATTTACATACATACTATATACTATTAACATGATTAAGTTGCTCCTTTTGGTGACCGAAATAAAATACCTTTCTTACCAATACTTAACCCTCGTCCACCAACCACCACCACCACCACCACCAACTCCCCCCTTTAACGGATCGTCGCCGATTGCCCCAAAACGCAAAACAAAGAGACCACGGGCATCTAAGTAATTGTTTTTACATCCTTTGCGGTCATTTTGATGACAGATCCCTTAGGTGGGGGTAGGGTAAGCTGTCAAAGTCCGTGGGTAGAAGGGATGGTAACCACCCGGTCATATAAAAGTCGCCATTTTGAAAACATATCTGCATGCTTACAAGCTTCAACTTACAGAATATGTTAGAACTACCATTTCCTCTATTCATTAGCAAAACCCCCGATGAAAATCCGATATTTAGAACTTTTATAGCGAATTTTTGATTTTTTTCAATTTTCGCCGAAAATCAGATTTCGGTGAAATTTTCAGACCAAAAGTACTTTATGACGTCATAATTACGTAACGCATTGACCGATTTTCATGATTTTGGTATCAATAGAAAGAGGAGACCCTACCCTATACTTTTGTATAAAACAACCAAACTTCTAGCGTGTGACAACGTTGTAGTCTAGAAAATAGCCTTGGTGGACTAGGGTTAATTCGACGAAAGGTATTGTAAACTAAAAGCCATGCTTACTTTATTGCATTTTCAGCTACTTCAGTAATAGTTGCCAAGGTTAAAGTTGATCTAGTGATACAAAAACACTTAAGTTTTATTCAGTCTAAGTAGATGAATATAAACAGAATATCACTACTGTTACACAGTACAACTTTGATGATTTTGTATGTATATAATGTTCAAATCGTGTTAACGCAACATTCCAGGAACTGAAATATACAGACATATTGAACAGGGTGTAGGGGACTATTAACTCAACCAAATGTCTGCACACTATAAAACTGTCACTTATAGACATATAAGAATTACTATTTCCCTAGTTACATGAAAAGGAATGGCTTAAACTGCCGATTTTAAGTACATCCCTGCCTAAATTTTGATTTCTGTTTCAGAATTATTATTTTGAAATATTTGTTTACCTAGTTTTTGCATTATATGTACTTTCTCATAAAACCATAATCCCATCAAATTGTAACAGTTATAAAATATTAAGTCATAATTGTACCAAAACCATTTAGTTAACTTTCCAAGTAGCATATTGCATTTAAAATATACCTTTTAAAGTTAATTTTGTTGAGAATGTCGACCTCGTATAATAACATTTTAATGTAGGAATGTCAAATATTTTCCCATTAGATGGACAAAATGCTAAAAGAGAAGTGTTGCAATTCTGGCATACCTTTTTGCAAACGATCATAATGATTTTCTATGAAAGTCACAACAAACCTTTTACTGACTGCACAATATGAATTTCCATGCAAAAGCTATTTCTTATCATGTTTTTTCGAAACAGGCAGATGTGTTGGCAACCTTCCATGTCTGGCGATTAAAAGCCTACTACACCCAAGCAGTAAGGAAAGTGTCTGAAAGCGAAAAATCTAAATACACTATGGCAGATCCCGCTGTACTGTATAATCATGTCATAACATGGAACAATATCAATGATCTTTAACTACCACAGATTCAGGGAGACATTTGGAGTCAAACAAGGACCAAATAGATTTGATTCTCCTCTGGATAAGGGTGAGCACTCTATTGACAACGTTCATGAATCTCGAACAAGGATATATCATTCTGAGGATGGGTGACGACTATGTCAGGTAAATGTAGTTACAACTTGATTTTGCAATAATGAACTTAAATTAGCATGATTAGGAACCAATTCTCAGGTTGACATTTTCTCCTAATCTAATACAATCTGCATTCAAATTCTGGGAAATTTTGTTCATACTTGCGGATCATTATTTTCTCTACACAAGAGGACAAAATAAATGAATTTTACATATGTGCATTTATTACATGATCAATGTGTATGAGTTTGATCGTTTTACATGCCGATCTAAAATGCAGTAATGATACTCTAGGCATTATGAAGATAGGTTAAATCTTACAAATTATTACCATTTCCACAGGTTACACATTTTCTGCTAAATTAATATACTGAATGAACTGTTTATAATCAATCCTAATAATTGATACTGACAGTTACACATGTGATAGATATCAAATTTTGTCATGTTCATCTGTTAAATTCGGAGGAGATGAAAACTATTTAAAATCAAAAATGTTCTGCTTCATTAGGGTAAAATACTGTAGACCTATGCTTAATACTAAACCACTTTTCAAACGTGCGCGATAAGAACTTGAATATCTGAATTCTTAAGAATTGACGAAATCCCGTTCAGTCCGCCGTATATCTAGTTAGGTTGCTAATTTTAATTGAGGATAATAGAAAAATGTGATACATTAACCGTGACAAATCATTGCACTTCCCCGCATTATTAACCCTCGTCTACCAAGGCTATTTTTTGTAACACGTCTAACCAAGGAGATGGGGTGGGTTGTTTTAAACGGAACTCCCTATAAACTTGATTAAATGGTGCACGTTTTACCCAACATTGTGTCAAATTATACCCAATATTGTGCAAAATTTAACCCAACCTGCCAATCATGTTCCCTTTTTGACCCAGAGTGTAATAAAGAAGTGAAATGATAATTCTAACATGTTTTGCAAGTTTCAGTTTCATGGCATGCATATATTTTTCAAAATGGCGACTTAGAAATTTCCGGGGCCTCGCCACCCTACACCCGAACTTTGACGGCCTACCCTAACACCACCTTAGGTGCTACCTCCCCAATTTGTTCATCAAAATGACTACAAAGGATGTAAAAGAGATTACCCAAATGCCTTGGGTCGGTTGCTATTGCGTTTTTATGCAGCGGGGAAAAACTTAGGGGGTTGTAATAAGCCCCACCCCCATCAACTGGGTAGAAGAGGGTTAATGGCTAAAACATGAATGCGTTTCATGTCACAAAACGATTGACCTTTGTTTAGAGGCAATCTAATCAAAATGTTCACTGGCGATTTTCAACTAATTTTGCCAGAGCAACCCACATTTTATATATTTTTCATGTGACATACGTACTTCTTCAATACATAATCTTTAAATATAAGATAAGACAGATATGCAAAATACAGTCAAACCTAAAGGGCTGAAACGTTTCCAGAATTGCTAAATGTTACCACTTATATCTATAAAGAAGATTATATGCATGAACATTTATGTGTGAATATGAATTTCATGAGTAAATGCTGGGTCAGGTTTGACTTGCCTTGTTTTTATAGATTTAAAATGTTCAATTTAAGACTACAATTATTTCATTTTAAACTTATCTACTGCAGATAACCTTTGGTATAATACATATACATGTAACATTAAAAACTGACGTATTTGTGGTAAGTTTGGTACCATAATGCTTTAGACATTGCGTTGTTTACAATTCATTAGTAATAATGCCAATAACTCGGAATTGTTTACATTGATGTTAATATTGACTCTATATGAATCAGTAGATGCAGTGGCGACGCCAGGATTTTCAAACTGTAGGGGCAAATGAAGAGGAGGGGGTGGATTTTGAACAAAAATGTTTAGAGAAAAATAAAGGACTTTTATTGCCCATGGGGTATGCGAAAAAATGATTAATCTGCTAATAATAGCTAAAAAGTGTTTTAAATTTGGCAAATTTTGACAATAAATGGGAAAATGGAATGCAAAATTAGTGTACAGTGAGTGAAAGTGTGTGAGTGTGGGGGATTGGGGTGCAATGATGGGGGTGCCCAATATTTGCCCCGCCGCCCTTGGGTAGATAGCTAAAGTGATTGATCAAAAACATTGAAACGTGTTACTCAAATTCTCAAAAAGTAATGTTGTTGTTTTTTTCTTATTTTCAATTTATTTAAACTTGCATGACTTATGATTATATAGAAACCATAAAAATATAAACTCACCTGTTTATTGTAGTAAAGTTGAAAAAAGCACATTCCGGCGAAATGCATGAAAAATAAAAAAATAAGAAAAACGATCAGGAAACACTAGCATTGACAGTGAGTAAGCAGAGCTTAAGTTGAATGGTGTTGTAAAATCATAGAGTACAATCTGAATGTTTATTTTTATAAATAACTTTGATTTAATATTCGAAATCCAGGATTCCAGGTCAAAATAGATAAATGTACGATGATGTAACATCATGAAAAAAACATGATTTTCCATGATTGACCGAGCTATGTTTTATGTGTTTCATGTAGTCAGTTCTGCACTTTATAAATAAGTTGTTACAGGGACGATGTATTCATAATATGCAATACATAGAGTCATTATATTTCAATAATAATGTATAATGTGTAATAATCATTCGTCATGAAAGAACTAGCAGTCACAAAACCAATTGTTCTAGGGATAGTTGCCATGAAAATACTGCCTTGTTGCTCTCAACAAGACAGAGACTGCGCTCTTCCTCAGACCAAACCCGGCTCATTGTTTCCAGATCATTAAAATGTGCCGGTGATATGAGTTCTGCTATTGCAGCAGCTAACTTTGGAACGACCTTCCTATGTGTCTGCTGAAGCCCAATCCTTGCCAATGTTCAAGCTGCAGCTGAAGACTTAGTTGTTCCCATAATTTACTGCTCTGTGTGACTTAATGTTGCTTTTCTGTATTTATATTTTTGTAAAGCGCTCCGTTCTTTGTGCGGCACTATATAAATGCTTGTGTAATAATAATAATAACCCTCAAATCTTTTGGTTTTTATGTTAAAAATCCTAAAGTTCAAGGGATTGCTATTACTTTGCTGAATAAAGAAGTCTGAACCAGAGAGAAGACTGATTTTCATCTACGTATCAAGTTTAAAACATACCGGTACTCAAGAAATAGTTTCAACCCTTTAGTTTCAGTCTTACGAAATCAACTAAGAAGAAGACTCCTAAATTTAGTGTTAGAATTAATATCATAAACAGTACATGCATAATATGATGTACTGAAAATATTGTTTGGCATGTAAGTTCATATTTCATAAATAGAGTATCACTGTTTATATGATAAAACTCCCCAGAAGTAGAGACTCCGAGAGTCACAAGATCTACCTTAAGGGTCGAACTAAACTCGGTCTCCATTTTGTTTTGCTACCAAACATTTGGTCGTGACGTCGTCAAATAAACCTGGTCGAATAAAAAGAATAGACCGGTAACAAACATTTGATGCTGGTTCAATCACTTTGTCTTGATCTGATTCAACATGTGTAGTATAAGCGTGAAGTTTATTCTATTTTATTTGGAGTCAAGCGTAAGGTTTACAAAATGATGAAAGGTTTGATAGTGAAAAAAATATGTGCAGGCCGAGTCTAGTTCGGCCTCAGTATTGCTGGTCATTGTATACAGGTTTTCTTATAAATACAGAACAACTTTGTAATGTAAATTATATCTTGATCCATTTAGATGTACGATAAATTATGAATAAGAGAAGAAGATGCATTTCACGGACATAGAATTTTGGATCGTTAATGAGAAATTCGTTTAATGTTTTGTACAATAATATTTTTGGTTTTGTATAAACATCTGGTATATGTGGTCCGATTGAAAAAAAAAACCTAGGCTGTATGTCTTATCACAAATGGCTGATAATTATTTTGATGTGTTTTTATTTTCATTATAACTCCTCATTTTCCTTTAAAGTATGCGTTCTGATCACTTTACTACCCCCACTTTCTCAAATCAATTGGAGATTTTGATATCATAAGAAAGATCATATGATGTTGTTTGTTTGTTGTTGTTTTGTCTGTTTGTTTGTTTGTTTTTTAAGGGGGCCCCATTATATACGTCACATATCCTCACCTCATCCATACCTAACTCCAAAAATTCGATACACAATAAAAATATACAAATTTCATCAAAGCTAAACACATCAAGACCCACTCTTTACCTCTGAGGTTTATTTCTTCATTTCAATCTTTATTTCATAAATGATACATAATTAACATACAGATGAATATAATTGAAACCTCGGAATATTGATAGCCCGGTTCATACATTTTTATGAGCTACCAAACATTTTATGCCACAAGTCTTCATTGTAAAATTATGCATTTTACAATAAACCATAGTTATAATGAAGAAAATTACCAATCCTTGACATCAGGCATCATTCGTTGTAACATTATTAATATTTGATCACCAAGTCTTCGTAATTATCAAAAAAGACATGCAATTATATATATAGCGAGGACTTATTATAAATATTTCATAGATCTTAAATCTTCAAACAGAGTTTGCATCTATAATCTACTAATTACAACAAACAATGACTACTTATCACGGTATAATTACAATCCCTACCAATAAATGCAACAGTTTCATAAATCACATCACTGTCACTAAGATACGGCTAAAACTTTAACGGCAATTGCAAATACAAATCTTGACTACCGCAACCATTTACAAGTTTAATGCTCACATACCTTCTTAATGATGTATATTTTTCTTCAACACTTCTACTCTTTATCTCATACTTAGAGCGAGATGATCTTGAGAATCGACGAGACATTGTTATATATTCCGGCCAAATTGTGTAAGCTTAATAGAACTGTGTCCGTCAGATAGGTATTGAAAGCATAGTATAGGTGTGAGAAATAGTTAAGCACATGTGTAACATTACA
>JXSR01S004542.1:17712-29091 GCA_000969725.1 Ophiothrix spiculata
ATTTTTATGGTTTTTGACCAGTTTTGAGCCTAATTAAGGGTAAATTGAATTCAAATTTGCATAAAACAAAAGTCAAGTTGAAAGAAGAGGATCAGGGTGAAGAACAATATCGATTTTATCGATTTTTATGGTTTTTTACCTTTTTTAGGCCAATTTAGGTAATTGATATCTAATTTTCGTTATTTTAACCGGTTTCGAGGTATTTTAAGCCATATTTGGGTTGACTTATCTCACTTTGGAGCGTTTTGAGCCTTATTTTAGGTAATTAATATCTAATTGTCGTTATTTTAGCCGGTTTCGGGGTATTTTGAGCCGTATTTGGGTTGATTTATCACAGTTTGGAGCGTTTTGAGCCTTATTTTAGGTAATTGGTATCATTTTAAACGTTTCTAGTCTATTTTAAGGTAATTCAAAGGTAAGAAATTATCGCGCATACCATAACGAAAATGTTGCGTTTTTTGACCCAAAATATGGACCTTTACACCCTTTCAATCAAACCGAATCTCGTCGTACAATTATATACGTTGATAAAAATACAGTTGCCCTATTGCGCAACAACACGTCGATGATCATCCAACAAAGGGCAAGTCCAGACACGTTTAAGTACTATTTATAGTTCCGGGAAAAACCGGTCATTAGTATCGGTTATATAAAGAGGTGCGGGTACGATTGTGGTCATTTGAAAACTGGACGCCAACCTGTGCACATCTTGGAGAAAAAGACTGCCTTAAAGTAGAACCTATACGAACGATATGGAGAAGTTTGTGGACGCCCGCAACTTATGTGGGAGAAGTGCAGCCAATGCACGTAATATTTTGGAGAGGCTTGTTCGCCTTAATGCCCGTAACAAAACCGGAGTATTAGATTACAACAAGTACGGGACGAAAGATGGAGTGGGTTTTTCTCCGTGTTCCGAGAAATTTGTGGATAACTTTATTCTGCAGATTCTTGTACCAGATTACAAAGTGGAAAGGGGGAAATGTTACATGCACGTCGGAGCGATGAATAAAATTATTCGGGATCTTCTGCGGAAAGCGAATTTAACAAAATGCAAAGTAAAAGCCATTGGACTAAAGCCAGCCACCAAGCTAACAGACGATAAACTTAACACGCACATGGAATTTATGCCGCATCGCCAACGGACAAACCATGACGAAAAGGAAAAGCATAACAAATATTTCCTACAAGAATACAAAATTGCATGTGCCATGAATACGAACTGGTTCTGGCATTTGTTCGTACCAAAGCATTTGAAACTGAGGGATTTTTCCTTAAAGATATCGACGTAACTATGGATTACATCGGTAGCTTCGACCAAGAGGAAGCAGCCGCTTACCTAATAGAAAATCGTGGCTTTCGACAGGCGGGAAGTCACGAAGAAGCGAGCCGTACCATAATCGACAATGACCATTTTGTAGGTCGTAATTGTTTGACGTATATGGAAACTATCCAAGGAATAACTACGAGGTGCAAAATTTACAATAAGACGGTACAGATGTTGGAATGTAAAGGAGTAAGGGAGTCTATTGGACAACACTGGAAGCACTGGGTTTCCCAAAAAGATACAAGGCTTGCTAGCGCTAGGGATGCAGGCACAAATCGCGGTCTGACACGCGCGGAAGTTACGTTTTACTGCCAAAATGGTATTCCGGATGAAGATTTTATGGAAGAAACTCTACTTTCTATTACCAACTACGTAGACAAAAGCTTGGTACACTCTACGCCGTACCATTTAACATGGAAAGCCTATTGCGAATGTTTGCAACACAGTCTGGTAGTTGTCCACCGTCAAGCGAATCTTGCGCTGTTGGTGCTATCCTACAACGACCTTACTAAAGACATTAGCGGTCACCTTATCTCGAAATGGTCGGAAAAGGAAATGGGGTCTTTGGTCAACTTGACATTAAATGGCAACCTGCCCATAGATGTAAAAGAAGTAAATGACAGTGCCTTAACCTACAGCAAGGAAAATGGGAGAAACAAGCTATTAGAAGTTAAGGGAATACGATACTTTAAGTACAAGAGTGATAGAAGTACCGAGTTTCCTACGAGATTAGTCGAAAAGTGTGGCGTTTATGGAAAGAGAGAGGGAAGTCCGGAAGAGAACATATCTCTCCTAGTCAAGGCGGGCCTCGTAAAACACGACAATTGTATTCCTTTATTGGCGAACCAGGCAGCGAACAAACGGTCTAAACCAAATGGGGTCTTACACAGAGCTGAAACTTTAGACGTCCAAGTACCTTCCACAGAAAAATCGGTAAAATGTTCGAAGAAAGACATTGCACAAGAAATTTTGTGACAGCGAGGTGGCATGGATAACCGAGATGAGGAAAGAAATCGACAACGAAATCCAGATACAAAGAGACAGATTGATGGAGTTAGACGAATACACCCAAGTTTTCTCCAAGAACTATGTAGTGCCTCTTAAGAGCCTAAAGAAAGGAACCTACAATGTCATGGCTGTACGAGAGGTACAAACTAGATTTGGACTAAAGTACATGCTCGTCGTGGATATAAATGGAAATGGGAATCTTGTTCTTTGTTACTCCAATAATTATTTGGAAGATGCTATTGAGCGATTGCTCCCGGTCGAAGGGCGCAAACAATACCGCAACGGGCTTTTTCTTACACTTTTCAAGCAGCCTATTGCATAATTGCGTATAACGGGTTGGGGTTGGACGTCGAAGAGAAACGTAGTCGTGTACTGTCGATTCCATCTCTCGAATCTCGTTAAAATCGCAAATAGATAGCGAGATGCAGACGAGTTTGTCCAAAATGGAGAAACCAGAGTCCAACAAGACCCAACCTATCAAAGAGATCTGTAGAGAAAATATAGAAGCGTACAAACATTTACCCAATCTCACCGAACTCCCAAAAGGATCTGCGCGGGAGATAACGGGATATGGGTTTGTAACGCATTATAATTCGGAAAAACTCGTGGTAAGACTGTCAGACGGTCAATTTTACCAGGCTGGAGAAGGACTGGAGGGACAGCATAGGCACTTCTTTATTGGAACAAAGAACTTGGTAGAAAAACACCGTGTGTGCAAGACCAACAGGCGAAAATATGCCGTTTGTCAATTAGTGCAAAATGGAGACTGGGCTAGTTTGGTCGAATACGATAAAGCAAAACTACTACCTCCAAGACACAAACGCGAGGAAATCTCTGTATTTGACGTTAAAACCATCGAACGGGGAAGAGAAAAGAGGAAACTGGTGCTGGCAGATAGTGGTACCGTGTACAAAATAAAGAAGTCAAAACTAGAAAATTCCGTTAAACCAGGTCAGAAAATATAAACCGTTTGTATTTTACATGTAAGAGTTAAATAAAAGTGAAGAATATTAAAGAAATTAAACTACGTTGTTCTCTTTGCATGCTTCTTACAGCTTGCTCCTTTGACTTTTTGACCTGCTCCTTGCACCCTTTGACCTGCTCCTTGCTCCCATAGCTTTACTCCTAGCTCCTTTTTACTTGCTCCTTGCTCCCATAGCTTTACTCCTTGCTCCTTTTTACTCCTTTTAACTTGCTCCTTACTCCTCAATGCTTGCTCTCTGTTCCTTATTGTCTGGTCCTTGCTCCCTAAAGTCTACTCCTTGCTCCTTTTTACTCTTTACTTGCTCTTTTTACTTCTTGTCTGCTCCTTTTCTGCTCTTTCTACTCCTTTTTACTCTTTATTTGCCTTTTTTACTCTTTTTTACTCCTTTTCTGCTCTTTTTACTCGAATCGACTCGTTCTGCTCTATCTCCACATGGTTTTACTATTTTCTGCTTCTTCGATGTAAATTATAAAGGACGGGCTTATAAAGGATTCGATAAAGGATCCGATAAAGGATTCGATGGGCTTATAAGATTCGATTGCGCAATAGGGCAACTCTATTTTTAGCAACGTATATAATTGTACGACGAGATTCGGTTTGATTGAAAGGGTGTAAAGGTCCATATTTTGGGTCAAAAAACGCAACATTTTCGTTATGGTATGCGCGATAATTTCTTACCTTTGAATTTTTTTAAATTTGGAGGTCAAAGGTCAAAGGTCAATTCCTCCGTTATCTGCTACCTTACTACTGGTTTTCATTCCAGACATATCCTTTCGGACTATATCCGCACGTAGATTTCCGATAGCGTCTCATACAAAATATTGATAATACCTTCGATTAATCAGAGTCCCTGATGTGAGTGTAATGGTCTTGATTTAACGCGTCTTATGACTATTTATACGAGCAGGACTCGAAAATGTTATTTTTAAACTATACTTCTCTAATCGGAGACGTGAATACTATAAGAATAAATAAAAATAAATATCAACATGATCAAGGAACTGTAAATGAATTTGAACTTACCTCTAACGCAATCACATTTTTCTTCATCGTAGAGTTCTCCAAATGGACAATCTCTCGGTCTGCAATCTAAATTATTAGATATGAGAAAAAACAATTGATGCTAAAGTTACATGAACATGTCTGTTGTTATGAGAACAAGTGACATTGTCTTGTCACAGCTGATGATATTTCAAAGTTGTTTCTCTATTAGTAGAGCAAGTTTGCATATTATTGCTGCTATAATTATACACCAAAGAGCACTTGATTTATTCATCAAATTGTCTGATTTTAAAATAATGACGTTATTATGACGAAGCGAGAACTTAAACGAAACTTTTTGAGAAGAAAACATTACAGATTACAGATAATACTTACCTTGAATACACATGCACATTAGTGCACTATATACTTCGCCTTCTGGACACTTACGTGGTGTACAATCTGAAATGAGTTCAAATATAAAATAGTTACTGTTTTAAATGTAGGTTGAGAACTTAGGAAGCAGGGAAGCAGTTAAACATTCTTTTGTCGTTTTGTCTGTTTTTTTCACTATTTAACATCTTTTTTTTTAAACTTCGGTTCGTTGGAGCATGGATGTAAGCTATGTAAAGCAACAAAAGTTCTGTCGTACGAGAGCTTTCAAGTATAAATTGCATCTTGTATTGCAGAGCGACAAAACTGTTTGCGATTGTGTCTTTTGTCCAAACAGCTAAGAAGAAAAGTATAATAGTTATGAAACGACAAAAGTACAAAGTGAAGTAACAAGTGTGAACCAGGACAAGAGAATGTTTTTATCAATGAAAGGAGTGTTACCTCAATAAAGAAATCCGCGATAAACTAAGGATTTTATTTTATTCTAAACAAACATGAAGTGTATCTTTATGTTCTATAAGACCTTATGTAAATGTTAAAATAGTGTAATAATTTTACAATGTAATCATGACATACCTACTATACAGCCGCAGAATTCTTCGTTAAATATTTCTCCTTCAGGGCATTCGAATGGTGTACAATCTGGATAATGTAGAACATAAAGGTACATCATCGGCAACGGGGAAAAAAAATGATTACACCTAAACGGTAAACCAATTGTTTCTTGAAATCAGTTTACTTCGAACGTGTTTTTCATCAACCCCCTTAATACTATTTAACGTTACGAGACTTTTCGTACCTTTCGTTTAAATAAAGCATGCAACATTTTGTGCATTGTTTTGGTTATGAATAAAAGACATCGTTCCTTACCCCTGACACAGCGACAGACTTCCTCGTCAAATATCTCTAGAGCTGGGCATGATACTGGGATGCACACTACAAAGAGGGTAGATAAGTACAGAGGAGATGTATCATGTATGTAATAACAATTTGAAGAACTTACTAAGCCTACATATGGTATTGACAGATTTTTGCCTGATTCGTCATCAAAGTGACGTTTGTTGGAAACGGTTTTTGAGATCTTTGAGATGCCTTTATTCGTTCGTTGTTCGATAATTATAAAATAGTTATATATTATGTAATATTATATAAAATGCTTCCCATTACACAGTGTTTTCATGGACGAATCCTCATAATCCGTAGATGACACAATCACACAAAATTAGCTTAAGTTGTTTTTGGAGAAGGCAGACCCAAGAACAAGACCATTTATAAAATGAATGAAAAGATTAGGTTTGCAGCCAATATAATATGCAAACCAACCGGGCAAAAGTAAAAAAAAACAAAAAACAAAAAACTCTCGATGGATGATAGAGTCAGTGGTCATATGATGATTGTTCCACGAAACACAATGTAATCGTATAGTGCGGAAGTTTGCCAATTCTTTAAGTGAACTTTAAAGAAATACTATTTTGGTCAAAATGGTTTTTTTTTTATAGTAAAACAGTATACAATGAAGGAATGTGACTATCTAAAAGCATTTTCAAGTGCCTTCGTCATAAAAAATTGTTTTGCCACCGAAAAATGCATAAAAAGCATATGCATGCTTTCCTACATGTTGAATTAATTTCGGGATCTCGAATTTAATTCAACAATTTAAGCCAAATCATTTGGAGGGTATTAATATCTACCTAAAACAAAACCAATAAGCTAAATAAATGTCAAAGTCATGAGTGACAGGGGGAGCTTCATTTTTAACACTTTATTGTATTGCTTTAATTTGTAATAGTTATGATAAAACATTACCTTGGACACAACCACAAGCGTTCTTATCATAATACTCGCCCAAAGGACAGTTTCTGGGTCTGCAATCTAGAAGCAGTATAGAAAGAAAATTTAAGTTAATCCTAGGAAGGAAAATGTACGGTATATATAGCAGCTGTTATAACCTAGATCAAAGTCAGAAATAGTCTAACAGGTTCAAAAAGAAAATCAAATAAACAGTAAAAACACTTTCAATATCTAAATAAAAATACTTAAATAATAAATCCTCACTCGCATTTTACATCAGCTCAATTCAGAAAACATATTAAAATTTAATCTATAAGTACGATCTTGGCGGGCCCTTTTATACTTCTCTCAAGTACTTGTTCAAAATGTTGACAAATATTCTTAATAGTTTATCGCTGACCCATTGTTGTAAAAGTGTAAATAGCCTTTGCAGGCTTACAGCATTAAAACAGGGGATGAAACTCTCTTGGCGACCCGTAGTCAACACTACACTTATTTCTCTTTTGCTGTTAAGATCTCAATATGTATTCGACATAGAAAATTTAAATGTGTATTTAATTGTACAATGTAGGCACAATCTGTAAAAAGTGTTCTGTTTGTGTTGGGTGACAATACATACCTTGAATACATCCACAAACGTTCTCGTTGAATATTTGACCCGGATCACAATCTCTTGGACTGCAGTCTGTAAAGCAAAACATTTCCAGAAGTTTCTTTTAATATAAAAATATGACATCTATTTATGGCAACAAAATAATGAAACAACTGCAAAGAAAAGATTATACTACATGTATTGCTTGCCACAATAAAATAAAATATGATAAACTTTCACTGTAAAATTATTACCCATAATCTGTCTTAAAATTATCAAGTGATTGAAGAACATTACCTCTGACACAGTCACAAGTTTCCAGGCTGAATACATGGTGTGGTGGACAGGACCTGGGACTACAAACTAAAGAAAGGACAAGAAAATGTGAAATAATGCAGAGTTTAATTCTTTTAAGATGGTTTGGACAAAGTCGAGGGCCACTGCAATCATAACCCTATTCTCCACCACGCCTACTTGTCTGGGAACATTTTTGCATATGATGTTAGATGCAACTGGCAGGTAATCTATCCCGAAGAGCCTCTTTCAAAAGTGCAAAAATTCCGGGACATACTTATTCAGGGTACTGTAAATATAACAAGATAACAAAAGGTAAGCAAAATTGGTTCTCACAAATCAACCGTGGGCTTTTGAATTTTCCCTAAAACAGACTAGTAAATGATGCAATCATATAAAGTTGTCATAAATAACGTGATAAATAATTATTTTGAGCACGATATTTGTTAATGACATCGAGGGTTGAGTGCCACAAGGCCGTATCTGTTTAACAACAATCCAAGTAACAAAAGATTTCAAGAACTGATGGTTCTTTCCAGATTTAGTATCTAAATAGATTATTCATCTGGAAAGAACAATTAGGTTTTGATATCGTTGTTGTTAAGATTGTTGTTGCAGATAATGGAAAAGGTTCTTGTAGTTGTGTGACTTTAACAAGGATAATAAAGATATAATAGGTATCAGCTGATCAGGTGCAATTGTTCTTTAAGGCTGTATAATTAAGGTTTTTTGAAAAAAATTCCAATCACGTTGGTTTATCTTACCTCGAACACATCTACAGGTTTCTAGATCAAAGCGTTTGCCAGGATTGCATTCCCGAGGCGAGCAATCTGAAAGAATGAGGTGAAAATTACTGGATACAATACGAATGCCATTTTAACATATAGTGCCTTTTGTGTAATATGATATAAATGTACCAAAATATGATAATTTGTGAAAAAAGAATGTGTTTCATCCATATGCGTATGACATGGGCAGTAATACTTGAAGTGTAAGATTAGATTTTAAAACATACATTGAAATTCAAAACGCTTTTCGTGTAGCCATAATTTTCAAAAAGATTAAAATGTTCTAGCATATCGTGAACAAATGCAGAACTCACCCCTGATGCAGGAGCATGTCACTTCATCAAAGATTTTCCCTCTTCCTGGACATTCAAAAGGAATGCAATCTGAAAAAGTAATAAAGGATTTGTTTCTAAGAGTATCTTATTTTTCTGTCTCATATAATGATTGGAAAAAAATACACGAGCAAGTGACGTGACCAATTTGTTTGCAAACCTTTTCAGGACATCAGGACAACACATCAATCAAATTAGCGAAAAATAAATTAAACTCAATGTGAAACTTTTTTACACCAAAGGTTAATATATATATATTACCTGAGACACAAAGGCACGTCTGCTCGTTAAATGTTTCTCCCTCTGCGCAGTCACGTGGTACACAATCTATGGAAAGCAATGCAGAAATAATGGTGAATAATTACATAAAATACGTGTTAATGAAACTAGTAACACCATTACTCAAGCAGTCGTTGAACAAATCATGATTTCAAAAACTCTAGATTAAAATCAGGGAGGAAACTCATAATACGTATACTGCCGTTCTTTTTGTCCTGACTGGTTGTTTTGCCGACAGTAACGTCAACAGTGCACTTGTATAATATATTATTTTCTAGATAAATTGTTCCATGTACCTACCTGACACACAGAGACACGTATCTTCGTTGTAAATTTCACCTGATAGGCACTCACGTGGTGTGCAATCTGAAATAGCCACAAGTTAAGATCGAAATTAGCTCAAAACTAAAGCATATAATATCATGATTAGAAAGGTTTAGCCGTGCAATAGTTTATTATTGCGCCCAGAAACAAAACCAATTAAGTAGAATCATTATATAAAACAAAAACTTACTCCCTATGCTCGTGCAACAGTGAATAAACCATTCGGTCGTATCTGGACTGTAATATTACACTAGGCTTCGAATGGCTTATACTCCAAAGCATTCAGTATTATAATGTTATGTTTAGTTACAAACACAACATCCATACTATAGTGCAAGGCAATAGCACAGTTCGCAAAAACTATACCTGTAAAATAGTCGACTACAACTTTTTCTAGTGCATTTGTTTCTTTTTAGGGCAGGAAAAATATGATTTTTTTTAATTGAAAAAATACATGTTAAAGCGGATGTTAATGCAGTCTAATACTGTGCAATGTACGTATATTACATTTTGTGCATTTGCTATGAAGTGTACATATATTACATTTTGTGCATTTGGTTTACATGGTTAACTTTTGCAATTTTTTTGCTATTTGCGCTATAATGTACATAGACACTAATTCCATTGTACATGGGTACCTGAAACGCAAACGCACGTGTTGCCATTAACCAATTCACCAACTTGACCAGGCGGACAATTTCGTGGCGTGCAATCTGAAATAATCAATTGAATTCTGTTGAAATATACAATATTTGAATATCAAACAATTCCACCAATTCCACTTATAATAATAATATAATGTAATTATGCACGTTCGGTAAGACCCTCAAAATTGAAATAATTAATCATAAGTTCGTTATGAGGGGAGCGTGGCTCAGCGGTTAGAGCACGGGTCTCGTAATACAGTGTTTCCGTCTTTGTTTCCTTGAGCAATAACCTTTACTCTAATTGCTCCGTGGTTCGAGAGTCACGTTAAGCCGTTGGTTCCCTGTTGGCTCCTTCTTATGACGCTGCATACAGTGCATACCTGACGAGCCTATTCTTTTTGGTAACGCGGATGGTTACCCGGTCAGAATACTCAGTTACCCCCGGGCGTTTAAGTTGAGTCTGGTTATCTTATCTTAATTCGATTGGAAATTCGATTTCAATGTCTGCTACATGTAGTTAGGATGAAAATATTTTCTTATACTAAATCACTTGGTGTATAAGAACGAATTGTGTTTTTTCCGAATTAATAACTCAGTGGATAATCAAATGGACGACAGATTTTTAGCAAAATTATAGGAAACGTTTCAACAGCAATTTCAAGCCAACTACTTACCTGGCACGCAGCGACAAGTTGCAGCATTGAATAACGCTCCCGGTGGACATTCTAGTGGTGAACACTCTGAAAGAACTGACAATGAATATATTATATAGTAAGATATTCAAAATAATTTTGCGCTCTAATGTGTGCCAAGAAAAGAAACCTTGAACACTTTGCGTTTAAATATTTTGCCTCGATCAGAAAAGCAGTATAGTTAACGTTTATTTTACTTGAATCAAAACTCAACTCATAATATACAATCTACGCTCAAGTATTCTTATACAAGTTTTTTTTTACAACTTCCATGATTCAATGTATCTCTCATTAGCGTACATTGTTGTCCTCTGAACATGCTGAATCAAAATCATCACGGTCATCTTGGTACAAAAATGTTGTGTAACTCAATAACTCAATTACCTGGAACATCTCTCTCGCAACTACAAGTGTCTTTATCAAACTGTTGACCAGCTGGACAAAGATGCGGAGTGCAATCTGTGGTAAAACATAATAATTGCCAAGTCAGGATTGTGTCATTTTGGTCATCATGGTCATAGCGCACATACACAAATTATAATTCCAACATAGATAACCGGTTATTCTTATTAAGGAAACGACAAAAATTATATAAAGAGATTTTCTGATGATATTCCAAATTAACTACCGACATCTTAAAGCTCAAAACTTTTTTATATTGACTAAGAGCTCTATCTACGAAACGAAGTAAAATGTGACCCGTCATATCGAAAGGTACCTTAAGGTCGGCAAAATCAAAATAGATTTTTTGGTCTCATCTGAAAGCTGGGATATAAGTTTTAAAATGACACCTTGATTTTGGTTATTCTTATTGGATGTTCGGTTGCGAAGTTACACCCAAATTGGTAAAAGGCATCGGGCTGATTCGGAAAACTATAGTTCTGAGAAAATCGAGTTTAAAGTTTTTGTACTTAGTAAATCTTGAATGGAGAGAGGATTTTTAGCTTGG
>JXSR01S004542.1:29696-47016 GCA_000969725.1 Ophiothrix spiculata
AACCAACCGGCAAACTGTCTTTCTTCGTTTAAATGTCTTTAAACCTTCCAATAAGAATGCAAATGAGAAAGTAAATAAAATATGGTAAGCTTCAAATACAAGCAAAAGTGTTCATATTTTTGCCCATTTAATATATTAATTGAATATCACGTCGCCGTCACAAATTTCATCAGCGGGTTGCAATCGAGATAAGCTGAGATAATTTGTTTTTGGGGAACAATAATTGTATAGGACAATTGTTAACCTTTTGCTTCTGTAATTTACGAAACGTATACCATAGTGGGTCTATTTCAATAACTTGTCATAACGTTCCTTTGATATTTATCAGTCGTATATCAGATAAAATAAGTGTTCGCATACCTGGCATACATTTACACTCCAATGTATTGTACTTCAGACCAGGAGGGCACACCATGGGTCTGCAATCTACAAAAATTTATAATTGTTACAGAAATGAGAATTCAGTGCACGTCTGTTCAAGTGTTTGGTAAATTATCTTATTAAAAGACACAGGTTTTAATTCAATAGTTAACAAATTTGTAGTTGACAGTATAAGTATCGCATTTATCTTACCCGCACAAAAGAGACCTGTCAACCAAAGTTGGTGATAGTTTATATTGCCTTTCACGAAAGCAAAGTAGCCAGGGCAATTTGCTGTTGCTTTCGCAGAACAGAAAAGAAGCGTTACGGATTGCAAACTCTCAAGTGGGGTTTATCTACACTTATCGACTCCAGTGAATAGAACAGTAATGGGATAAGAAAATATTTGTCAAAAGCTTACATGCATTTCAAACACAATTGAACTAGGCTAGTGTTAGGTATTATTTAAGAAAATAAAATCCCTTGCACTTTTTCAAATGTAGAAACGACATCATGCACAATAAGCTTTCAAACTTCATGTGGAGCAGGTACAACCCCAAAAGGCTCTTAATATACCGTCTTGGCAGGTATGATTTACCCCACATGAACCAAATCATCAAATGATAAATAAACATAAAACATAACATTGATATCTTTGAACAGAGTTGAACACGTGAAGGTTTCATTTGTAGACAAAATCACATCCACTGTTTATCTAGTTTTTGGACCTGCTGAGTCAAATTGGAAGATCTCCAGAATCTGATGAGATAATTATTATCTCTATTGAATAGATCTTGATTTGTAGATCTATAGAAATTGATGAGATTATTACTATCTTATATTGGCTAATGAAGTCTGTTGATTGATGCACTTGGGGGATTTTTCTCTCAACAAGAATACATCTAATAATCTGATACATAGGAGACTAGTTTTATACTAGTCGGGTGCTTTTCAGGTTATACATTTGTTAATATAGGCTTATAATTCAGTGTATACATTTTATATGAAATCAAGATAAAGTACAGCTCAGAAAAAATAACTTTAGTGCATCGTATCAGCAGGATTTCTGGTGGACTTAATCAACTATATATTAACTTTAATTTCTTTAATTTCTCTTGTTTTAGGTTCAAGGGTCTGGGTTAAAATGAAAAGCTTGATTTCATACCACAGAAATATTGAAAGTTTTGTATCAAACAAACAACAAATAAGCAGTAAATACCTACCTTTGACGCAATCGCACAAATACCAATCAAAATAGTTGCCAATAGGGCATGTTTTCTGCTGGCAATAAGGTTGGGTTGCCGTAGAGTAGACGGAGTCTTGTTCAGTAGTCATTGTCTCTGTGGTAGCTGGATTTGAATAAGCTAGTAGAATAGAATAGAATAGAATAGAAGAGAAGATAAGAGAAGAGAAGAGAAGAGAAGAGAAAAGAAGAGAAGAGAAGAGAAGAGAAGAGAGAATAGAATAGAATATAATAGAATAGAATAGAATATAAAAGAATGGAATGGAATCGAAAAGAATGGAATAAGATAATATAACAGATTGGAAAGAAAAGAAAACATAGAAAAGAATAAGATAGAATAGAATTAGAGAATATAATAAAAAGAATTAAATAAACATGAATTGAATTAACAACTATAGTCTATAGAAGACTTGATATACAGTTTACTGCAGAAGATTTGAGGCAACACATACCTATCCTTACCATTACCAGCCATTCACAGAAGCATAATGACGGCACGGTTTTAGTAATCAAGCTTGAAAATAGTGTAGGGCGACACAACATTTTAACCTAACCTCCTTCACGTGTTTAATTATCAAGTGTGGACAATGTCCTGGATGACACAAGATTTACCCTCCCTGGAAAAAATCGAGTACAATTCTAGTACACATTCCTGAGGTGCAAATTTGGAACACAAATTCGAGTACAATTTAAGTACAATTCGAGTACAAATTCGAGTACAAATTTGTGTACTCGAATTGTACTCGAATCTGCGTTCCAAATTTGCACCTCAGGAATGTGTACTAGAATTGTACTCGATTTTTTCAAGGGCTCGTACCCTGGCAAAAAATAGGTATACTTAGGTACTGTACCTAATATGTACCTATATATATGTACCTAAAAGTGTTTGATTTCAAACCGAAATATGCAAATTTTAGGTACTTTTAGGTATATACCAAGATGTACCTAAGATCACCTATATCATGATTTTTTAGGTATATACCTACATGTACTTAATATCACCTAGAATGACCAGTTTTCCACTACAGGACTGTGTCATAGGTATAATTTAGGTACATGCTTAGTATACCTAATCTGTACCTATACTGTATTAGGTACAGATTAGGTATATTCTAGGTACATTTTAAGTACATATGAATGTACCTATTTCTTGCCAGGGTACCTCTACATCTGCATAATGGTGTCACGGGTTTGGTTATCAAGTGGGGACATAATAGTCCTGGATGACACAAGATTTTACCACCTTACCTTCACACAGACACAGTGGCGGCTCGGGTGTGGACAGATCTGGACAAAATCTTGGGCGACATAAGATTTGCCCGTTTCTAAATTTCTTTGGTTTTGGCATCCGTATTTCTAAAAGAAAACAATACACATTATAGTTAATATGTGGCATTCTAATCCCAAGAAAACAAAAATGTAAACTGATATTCTGTGTAGCTTAGAACTTCAATGTCTGGTACGTTGGTTTGTTTGTTTGTTTTGTTTCGCTTTGTCATGTTATTTTGACTGAGATATTGTGAAAATTCAATAATCAGCAATGATTTATGATGAATATCTTTGTATTTTATCATCTGTTCAGCGAATCAAACCATGTTTTGCATCCGAGCCTAAGGTATTAACCAAGCAAGTAACGAAACTTCATCAAAGGGTTCAATACTTCTCAATGAATCATTACTATAAAGCGAAACATTTAAGGTTACCATCATTTGTTCTGTCGTGTCATTCAAATATTCAAAAGTGGCAAAATGGGGCTCATTAGAGTTTCAAAATGGTCGGAAAGTTCATTTTTGTCACAACATTATAACTATTGAACGACATCTTTAGAACAATCTGGATGAAGAATTAAAGTTTCAAAATCTGGTATGCCTTTAACCGTGACGACGAAATTTTGGAAAAAAACCACTCTGAATGTTCAATGTATACGTATACATGCTGGATGATCGGAATATTCACAGAATATGAATGAAGCAGTGTAGCAATTATATTTTGTAATGAACATGGGTTAAGAGTGTCGTTAAAAAATAACATTAGTTCAAAATAATCAACAGAAAACTGTTTTCAGGATATTAACAGACCCATTTCTCCCAAAATTGCATTTTTACATGTCTCTAATCCATAATGACAACAACGAATAGTCCAAAATGGCCAGCAAAATAAATTAATGTCACTAAAACTGTATTTATTTATCACATTACATACTCAATGTAAGATGATATGGCTTTATAGGTGATGACAGATCCATTTAATCTCTTTCCATATATTTGTTGACATGTCCTTAATCCAAAAGTTCAAACCAACCGCCAAAATACATTTTGCCACTTAAGGGGTTTTCTCTGAGATGCAGTTGCTTACGACTGCGGGATAACAATTTTTTTCATGAATAGTAGGAAATCAAAAAAATGTTTGCATCCGTTTTGAGTGCTCAAATTTCAATGCACACTGAACGCATGCTTTACTAACGCATTTGGTTAATCACGCGCCGCCTAGCTGCGTAATATATACGCGGGAAATATGCAGACGCAGATGTGCCATCAAAGTAATCAAATTTTATCAAAAAAATGCCAGTTTTGGTCATTTTTCTTGAAAACTAACACGGTGACCATATATTTTTATTTCAGTATTTTGAAGAGCGCAAAAAGTGCTTTAACATATGTAAAAATTAAAAAAATTAGTGGAGGATTTACTATTTTGCAAGCACATAATGATCGATATTTTGGAGTTTTCCCTATACTTTGTATGGTTAATCGGTTGAGTTTTTGGAAAAATATGTACTTTTTAAATGCCTGTATCTCAAAAACGAGCACGGCAATGACAGAGATTTTAAATTTAGCAGATAATATAATTGCTCCTTTTGAACACTATGATGTGTTTTTATTAATTTCCCTCGGGAAGTATAATAATCAGCGTTTTTGGTAAAAATCAGACACATGATTTTTGTTAATAACTTTACTTGTGGGGGAATATTGAAAAAAGCCATCATAGGTTTGTTCACTTGTTGAGACAAACATTTCTGCCAAATTTCATGGAAATCCAATGATTATTTTTCCAGTTTTAGCGATTTTTCCCAAAAATCCTTAATTTGAGAAAATAAGCGTTTAAGTTCAAAATCACCTTATTTGCATATTATGCTAATTAGATTCGGGACAACGATAATTTAACTATTGATTTAAATAGAACTTATACTTATAGAAGATATTTTAAGAAGTATCTACAACATTACGATGTTTCAATTAAGTATATTTTTATATTTTTACAATTCCTCACCCAGTGATTAAAAAATTGCAGGGTGAAAAACAATAAAATACAAAGAAATTCAATTCTTATGTTTTGTATTGTTTTGCGATCAAGGTTTGTACAACATTTTGAAACAAAATCGACCATAACTTGACTTTTCAACCAAATATCCGATTTGGATGGGGTAAAAAGTATTTTAAAGAGCATGAAATCATCATTTTATTCACATGGTAATCTCAAATTTGATATGCCTAAACCATAATAGGTTACCGGGCACCTTAAAAATATGTAGGAGCGGCATTAAAACTGCATTTAAACATGAATTTCCAAAATGGAAAATGCCTTAAAAATAAGATAAATTAATTTTCAATTATTATGTGTACCAATCAGGATATCGTAATAAAATAATTATCTCGAAATGATATACCCAGAGTCAATTCGTGTTTTAAAGGGTCAGCTATACAGCAGAAATACTTACCTGAAGTTCACTAAATCTATGAGCTGTAAACAATGTAGATACACCCACTAGTTCTTTATTTACTCTGTAGAATGCTTTATTTGACCAAACATAGCACTATTCATGTTTGAATTTACTCAAAATTAAATGATAGACATCATGGATGGCCGACAAACTTTGCAAATACACTTTGCAGATCTAAATCACACTATCCTGGATAAGCACACGAGATTTGAATTCAAATTGTCACGTCTTAACGTAGAACGTGAAAAAAAAATTGAAAAATTGTAATATTGTGCTCTTTTCTGGTAGTTAGAGTGGTGTGTTAAAAAACGAAGATGTCGTAAGCAAACTGCTATTGCTATTATAGCTTAGACTAATTTTATAGGATATGATAGGCGATACTCATTTATTCATGCGCTGAAATTTCATTTTAATTTCATTTATCTTATTTGTGATGAATGACGAAAACATGACAAACTTACAAAAACTCCAATTGTCGAATTCTAACCCTAACCCTAACCCTAACTAAATTAAACCTAACCCTAACACTAACCCTAAACCCTAACCCTAAAATTCTGGATGGGACCTAAAGTACACTTGGTCCCAATTGTCCTGGGCTCATACTAGATATTGCAATTTACTCTTTAGTTTATTATATCATAATCGAATTGCTACATTCTATTCCTTTGACATACTTTTGGCACAACTAGCGCAATTGATAGTTTGATTCATATTTTGCAAATATTTTAAAAATATCACACTGAGAAATTCTTTAGTTTCCTGCGAGGCACGTAATTTTAACATACGTAGTTTTAAAAGTTGGCTCTAACTTACGATTACGCTGTGATAATTGGGTTGTAGGCGTAAATCATGATACAAACATAGTTTTGACCCAGTACAGATGTGACTTTTATATATAGACTTCAAAATATTTCACTACACAGAAAGAAAAATAATGCAAATGAAGATTTTAAAAGTAGGTACATTGTTTCATTTAAAGCTGCTTCACATTTCGTTCCTCTAAAGGACATACCATGATTCTGTTTTTGCATGTTAATAACCACCAATAAGTTGTAATTTGTTATTGCTTTAACAAATAATTTGATTAAAGGGATTGCCCATCTTCCTGATTCTGAAATTTCATTTTTTCCCACACATGACAATATTTTGTTGTTACAGGAACATGCTCATGCAAACTTATCACTGTGATTGTTTTCTGAGAAAAACAAAGAAATGTTGAAATTAGAGACAAACTCTCTGAATTTTGGGTTACCGGTTACCTGAAATTCCAGTTGGTAGCTGAATGAAACCTCTTTGATTTAGCCTTTAACCAGATCAAATTCAATCCATTATTATTGAATATAAGCTCTATTTGAAAAACTCAAAATAAAAGTGAAACATGTCTTATCACCTTCACCTTGTTTAGGCTTTCGCCAAGGAAACCTAACTTGGTACTTGGTACCAAGTAAGCTAAAGGAAGCTTATTTTCAACAGGGCTCCAAGATGTTTTTTAAAAATCAGTTTTGAATGCAAGGAGGAAGACCGGAGTACCCGGACAAAAACCTGCGGAAGCGAGCATGGACTGAAAACCAAATGCACATAAAGCGCCAGGCGCGGAACTCGAACCCGGGACCTCATTGGTGCAAGGCGAGGGAACTACTGCTGCGCCAACCCGTCCCTCAATAATAATAATTTAATAATTGTCCAAGAGTGATATTTTAAAGAAACTATAGCCAAGGAGTATAAAAGTTGGGGAAGGGACACACAATGCGATACTGCACTGTGTGTGTAAAATGAGGTGATTAAGGTCACTTTTTAAATAAAAATTATGTTGATTTCTGACTTATAAATGTGTTTGCACTTTCAAGTAGGTATGATTCTGTAGACTTTTTCAACTTTTGGAAAATCATGGGCAATCCCTTTAACATCTGCCACTACATTGCAGTCTATAATTAACTTAGTAATGTAACAACTTAGTAAAAGTGGGTACACTTAAACAGTCATTAAGTTATTAAAGAAATAAAAATGATTTTTTTCTTAATTCGGAAAGACCGTAGGACCACATAAACCAGACCACAATGGGGTGTACACAAAGATGACATTAATGTGCCTTGTATAGCAATCTAGCAACATTAATGGTAATTGAGGAAAAATATCGAAATCAAAACTTACCTTCAGCCGCAATATGGCCCAAAAAGAAAGAAGACAGTACTATCCAATAAATGTCCATGTTTGCTATCGGTTTGATATTCAAAATCACACTTTATTAGCATTTATGCCATCCACGCCTCTAATGTGTTACTGAAAGACAACATTGAACTCCAAGAATCGTCATTGACATAGGTATGTGTGTCCTGAATGGATGAGACAGAATTGTCATCCAGCTACCTGTGGTTCAAATAGATATTACTTCACGACAGGAGATTATTATTAAGACCAAAGTTTCTCAGTTAGATAAGTTTGGTATGGCTAATAGTCCATCTTCACTTTCAAGGTCATTTATTCCTTAAGTAGTAACAATAAATTCCAGGAATAGATAGCTTTTTGTTTCTCTTTGCAGCATTGTTTTGAATTGTTAATATTAACTTATTTCTATTTCAGTGAGCATATAATAATGTTAAATCAGCAGGAGGACGTTGGTATTGTTCAACAAAAACAAGTTTGAACCATGAAATAAAAAGTCTGCTGACTTAGAAGCATGACATTTAGTGATAAAAATAACAATTTATGAAATTGTAGTGTTGGAATTTATTCTAATACACAAAAGTAATAGAACAACGTAATTAAAAGGCATGCTATGTCGACTTCTTAGAAAAATAAAATTACTTGTGATTAAGATTTTGCTCAAGTTAAAATATCAATTTAATACAATCTGCAGGTTTTAGTTCTTGACAAGTTGTTTCTAACAGTATTTACTTAAATATGAATATTGAAATGTAACGTACCTGAAGACAGACGATTTTTTTAAAGGAAGGGAGTTGCTCAAGGTGTCCACTGCAACAAACTAAGAAACGATCAAAGGTGTAATTCCATTAAAACAATACTATACGATTTTGAACAGAAATGGGTTTGAGTAAAAACACCCTAAGACGATGGGATGTGACATTTATCTAAAAGCATTTTCAAGCTCATTTTGTTAAACACGTAATATGTCACAGAAAAATAGATAAAAATACTCATATGTATCGGTCAACAAATGACCGTGTTTAAGCCAAATCGTTTGGATGGTATTTAATAATATTTACCAAACACAAATCCAACAAGCTAAAAAAATAAATATTAGGTGACAGGAGGCGCTTCAATTTAATTGTAGTATTGCATAATTCTGACGCTTCATTTTAACACCTTATAGTATTGTATAATTCTATATAATTCGACATCTATTTTTATTATACCTTCCGATTATCTGACTTCGGTGACTTCAATACTACAATAGCCATTATCAGAAGAGGCAAGGACTTAACTATTTCTTTGTGATTGACTCAAATGTATATCAATAAGCAGTAAAGTTAGCTCAAACGGTATAGGCTTTCCAGAGTTCGAACCCCGCTGGTGCCAAAGGCTGAGTGTGCTTGAAATGCCCTTGGACAAGGAACTAACTGCTAATTGTCCCGTGAAAACCCGTACGAAACTCGAGGAACTAATCTGGGCAGCGATTGTGCGTATGTTTAAAAGCAAATTAAAATCCAACTTTCTCTCGAGTTATTGTTTAATATTTTGGACATTTTGGTAAAAAGATCATTTATTCGTTGAAATCACTTTTGAACTATAACCTATGTTTTGGGGCATTGTCTTGTGTTATTTTCGTTTTCTTTTGCAGACTGTTTTTTGTGTAACTTTGTTATATTGGGCATAATCACTTCAGGACTCCTTGGCCTTCCGATGATGTCGTCAATATCAGCATGTTTTATCTTATGTGTTTTGTATGTTATTTGTTTTGATATTGAAATAAATTTGAATTTTAATCTTAATCTTAATCTGAATGTGGGCTGATCAAGGTTCAGCGGCGCCTCTAGAGGTTGCCGCAGAACCTGAATTGATGCTTGGCGTGGAATGGAGCTTACTTGGCGAACAGTAACACACTGTGCTGCACTATAAATCCCCAGTATTTATTTGTTATCAAGTTTATTATGCACGAAGGGTAACTTTAGTTCTCATCATTGCATCTTTATATGACACCTACACCTCACTTATGTCAGCGTTTGATTGGGAATGGACCATCTCATGAAACGAACCTTTTCTAACCGATTTGTTACAGTTTTGTCTATGGCTACGCGGAATCATTTTCAAATAGAAATTTTGGTTCTGAATGTTTCTAACTCTCAATTTTCGATCATCGGTCAAACCACCCTTGTCGTTAATAATGGCACATCGCTAAGGTAATGTCATCTGACACTCCCTGGAAGTGGAGATCATACTGCGCTACATATTCCTCACATTATTTCTATGTTGGCACAGAGCACTCTCTTAACACGCTTAAAACATTCTATTATGTGTGGGTTTATTTCGTAGATCATATTTCGCGTGTTTTCTTAAAAATAATTCGATGAATTTTGTGGCTGGATAAAAATATTTTCCCCAACATTTATTCTTTTCATTATTGCCCTAGATCACATGGACGTCATATATAAATAATGGGCATACAAATATCACGTTTATCTGACAAAGCTTATGTCACTGAAACTTCAGTAATGGCGATGATACTACATTGATAAAAATTTGAAACAATGTCTTCAAATAATATTTCGCCACATTAACCTAAATAATATATTTAATCTGATTTGTTAGTTCAATGTAAGCGAATAACTTTTTTGGATGGACAGACATGAATTGTTTTGCATCATTAATGTTCAACCAGGGGGGGGGGTACGTTTGGATTGTCCTTCATAAGAGGTGTGAATACTGAATAGTATCCATAAAATAGCCCTAATTTTTGGCAAAACTTAGAAAAAATGGTAAAGAGGCTGATTTCAACTGATTACGGTAGTTATAGGTGTAAATACTAACAGAACAGAGTAGGGGCAGGGGAACTTTATTTTTCGGGGTCATTAAAAATAGGGGGTCATTTGCCCTAAGATATGAATAAAGTATGACGTATTTGACATCAAATTATAAGGGAAATGTAATTTAAAACACTGGGTGATTTGTATATTTTGTTACTCTATCACCTTGCAAAATATTATACCTAATTAGAGACATTATGACCTAAAAATCGTGATTTTTCGTTAAGAATAGGTCAAAATGACCCCTCGAAAATAAGGTTCCCCACCCCCTACCCTTCCTTACTTTTTTTCTGTAAATATTTACACCTATACCTACCATAATCAGTTGAAATCAGTCTCTTTGCAATTTGTTCTGGGAAAAACCCTTAAATAGGGATACTAGAATAAGAAATCTACTGATTATTACTATTATTTTATTGGTATGGTGAAATATATTCTAATTCATTATAAACAATAACATGTAAGGGCACCGGAATATAGCTGTATTCTAACAAAAAATGAGAGTCACTTCAGATTCAGATTCACTTCATGGTTATATAAAAACAAACACACGAAGAAACGTGATTAGAAGACGTAATTACATTACTACTGATTTAACAATTTTCATACAGTAGCCATAATCAGAAAAGGCAAAAATGTGAACAATTTCTTTGGTGATTTTTTTTCGGAGAGATTAGATTATGTAACTCAAAGATATATACTTCTGTTATCTCTTGTTCCTGACGTAGATGGAAATCAAGTTCATTTAATTTGTACTGAAAGTACCAAATTTTGTTCTTGCCGTATAACTTTACATGGTTGATGTACGATATTTATGTCAGCGTATGTGGAATGAACCGTCTCATTAAACCCTTTCTATCCATTTTGTCGTAGGTTTCTCCACGGTTACATTTTCAAAATGACAGATTTCTCAACCTCGAAATATCGATCAAACCACCCTTGTCGTTCATAATGGTGCATTGCTAAGGTAATGTCACCTGACATTCCCTGGAAGTGGAGACCATACTGCGCTACATATTCCTCACATTATTGCCATGTTTTCTCAGGGCACTCTCTTAACACGCTTATAACATTCAATTATGTGTAGGTTTATTTCGTAGATCATATTTCGTATGTTTTCATAAAAATAATCTAGTGATTTTTCTTCTTGTAACTTACAGTGTATTATATGTCATGATAACGACAATTCTTCTTTTTTCCAACATTTATTATCTTATGATTGCTCTAATCCACTCTTTTTGGGAAGGAAAAAGTGCGCATGCAGAGTTACTGTGGTTACATAATGACAAAACAGTTTTTATCATTGAAAATTCATATCAGTATGTTTCCTTAAATCAGCATAGACATTTTCTGCTTCAAAATGGAAGACATTTCTTCTGAATAACTTGTGGCTTATAATAGAAACAAATACAATAAAACTTAGGAAATAAAAATCTGAAACAAAGACTTAAAATGATATTCAGCTGCAACTTAGGAAGCAAATAACGTATTTGAGGGACATGAATGAATTGTTCTGCCTTGTTCTGCGCATAAACATAAAATCTTAATCAAAGAGTAAAAACAGTAATACATTGGTTTAAAACATACGTGTACATTTATTGGTGCAATAGTTGCATAGAGTATTCGACCTTAATGCAAAGTTAATATTAAGAATACGTTTCTTAAATTGCAGATGATGGCATTTGATTAGACTACTGATGAGTTCAAACACATGGCAAGAACCAGCACGAAGTTTGCGATTAATAGCTTATTGATGTGATACAGCCCTCATACCGACCTCACCTGCCGTATGCATCACTATGCTGAGCGAGTCTTTTCTATATCTTACTCTAATAATAATATATACCAACATTTTAATATAACTAAACATATTAATAACAAAATGATAAAGGTTGTCTGCAAATCTTGTTTAATTGTTATATTTTCACATCGATAGTAACCCTTCGATTACCATTTACTCTTCAAAATCTCGATTATTGAAAAAGCTAAGGCAAAATATTACCACAATTATATACGGCATCTTAATGTGTTATGTGGCCTAGCATTATTTCTGCCTTTTTATTTTGTTTATGTCGGGCAAGTAAAAACAATAAAATGTGTCAATTTTATCATGGCTAGTTATTTGGCCACAGTCAATTAGATCATACGTTCGTTAAGAGAGCAGTATACTTAACAAAATTTTCGTTTTGTAAAAACGAAGCGCCGATACAGCAAAAAATAGTTTAACAAGTATACATGTAGGGTGATTCCAAAGTAACGTTTGTGACCGAAAAATTGGAAAATTTCACTTTTAAATGGCCACAGATCCTAGCATAAACATAATATCAACAAGTTTGTTGTTGATAATGGTGCTCACTGGTGGGATCAAGATATGCAGGTGTTTAAAGATCAAAAAAATTGCCAAGATACTGAATAAAATTCATGGAAACGTTTGTGACATCGCACGGAAATGGTTTTTTTTGCTTCAAATGACTTCAAAGTAAAAATTCTCTGACATGTTAGCGATTTTTTATTGCGCTTTTCACAGATAATGGGTAACATATTAACAAATAGTTCATAAAAGTGGTAGGGAATTCTGTCGTCAGGATTTCTTTAATGCAATGTTTTGTTTGGTAACGTCTGGTAACGTTTGTGACATTTTGGTGTAACTTTTTGGTAACGTTTGTGACATTTTTGAATTAAAACATGTGCTCATTCAGGCACAGATAGAAAAAAATATAAATTTCTGATTAGAAAATACTTCTCATGTACCGAGTAACAAACGTATGACTAAAAAAATTGCTCATATGGTCGAATAAAAAAGCTGATTTTTTGCTTGAATTAAAAAAAGGTTTAGTTTTCACTGGAATGAGTCTGTAGCATTTTTTGTAATACATTTAAGATCAGTACGTAATTTTTCCGGGTTAGCAAATATTTGTTGCAAAAGGTATCTGTAATTAGATTGATTTCAATGTATGTCCTAATAATAATGCTTGATAGTGATAACTGTGATCAGTATTTAAATACACATTTATGTAAGGGCAAGTTTAAGGTTATTTTCATCCCATAACCCTCTTTTGAAAATGCATTGTTATTTGATAACAAATAGTTTTAGCAAACAATTACATGCCATAACAAATAATGTCTTCGCATTCAGCATTGTTCTTAAAAATGGTCAGTACAGCTTGGTGGGAGTGTTAATATCAGGAAACCAGATTCCAAGATTTTTGAATAGTTCCACCTTTGCTTCATCACCTAGATTCCAATTATTATGTAACACTATTGGCTTGTTTAACAAAGGATCCCAATGTCTCGTTGTGCTGTTAAAGTAATTCTTACTTGAGACAAATTTCTTCGAATTCAAGACTTTTAAGCTTATATTCGGTATTTGTTCTGTTATATTAGCAAAGACATGTTTCAACACCAATCGGTTGAGGATCACGTGATTTAATTTAGGCCGTTTCCAACAGGAAATTTCTTGAATCCAGCGTTCAACAAATTGTATCGTCGCATTGGTTGCCCGATAGAAAGCAAAATTAGTACGCATGCGCATGGTTGTATCAGATGCGTCTTTGTCTTGAAGAAGATAGATATCATATTTGTCATTAAAGAACCTGTAAGGCCTGCCAAACCATATCACATCAACGTCAGAGTACAAAACATCATGGCCATTTCGTAAAAAATCTAACACATACATTGGTATTTTATTGGCTATGACTTGGAAAGTTACTGAATTCAAATCAGACGGTTTTGGAATAGCATTAGCTGGCTTGAAGACAGTTATGTTGGTCATATTTGGCCTGTTGTCAAAATAATTGTAAGACTTTTGATCGTCTGCCACAAGGTAGATGTGTGGATGCCTGCTTCCTCCGAAGAGATGAATACTGGCCAGCCAATTCTCAGCAAGGTCAATAAGCCCTGTAGAAACTCTGGTTAAGATGACTGAGTCATTTAGGTAATTACCAGTGCGTTTGTGTTGTTGCAATAATGGAATTATTGGTTTACTTTGATGAATACAAGAGGCTGTGGCTTGCTCCTTAATTGTGGAAGTATCAACGAGTCTTTGTCTGTTGTTGACAGTTTGGCGGAATTCTTGAATATCTTGCTGATGGGCTGGATTGCCATGTTTCACAGTTAACCCTATAAAGATAAATACGATTTATTCCCATTAAACACAATGCAAATCGAAATGGAATCATTTGGAATTAATATTTCTAGGATTACATAAGATCATTGTATGTATTCGTTATTGATTAATTTATATATAGTTTCATTTTAGAAAAAGCATTAAAAGATAGATAATAGGGAAAATAGCTTATGTAAAAAACAATTGGGAATATACTTACAATGAGCATAACTATAAAAAGTATACATAAGGCACATTCCAATTGCAATTGTTACAAGTTGCTCTGCTCGTCTCCTGAAATGTATCCAAAATTTGAATTGACAGTGTGAGTACTTTTGTGAAGTAGAAAGAAGGAAAAGAAGAGTAAAACAAGAAGATGATGATAAAGAAAGTAGTAGAAAACAAAAGAAGATGTGGAAAAAGAACAACAAAAATAGCAACACAAAGGAGGAGAAGAAAAACGAAAACAAGAAGACGAAGAAAAGAAGAAACAGTAGAAGAAGAAGAAGAAAATGAACAGTAAGAACAAATTGAGAAGAAGAAAAAGAAACAGAAGCAGAAGAAAAAGATGATGAAGAAGAAGATCTAAGGCAAACACAACAAGAAACATTAATGCCTACCTAGATTTCCTCATTTTCCCGAATATATCTATATGAAGAAATTCTCCACAATCAAATCTACAACCTGTTAATAGTAAAAAACAAGCAGGGTTACTTAGTGAGCAATAATGCATTCCAGCATGATTAATTAATGAAGAAAAGAAAAGTTGTATTGATAAAACAATAACGTGTATGTACCAGAATCAAGTAATCAAAATTTCAACTCTAAATCACACCAGAGAATATACCGATGGAGCAAAACATGATTACCTGCAACGAGAAATTATTTTTAAATGTCATATCTAGGGTCATACATGTAGGAAATATCACAGGTGACACAAAATCAGTCTGTTGCATGGGACCCTGCAGGAGGGGTTGGGGTAAAAGTCATTGCAGGGGTCAGATTTAAAAATTTGTCAAACCTTGAAAACCATTCTAACATGATTTTCTCATCATAACAAAGCAGAAAAAGTATACTTTGACCCATCTCTGATGAATGCTTCAAGAAAAAGGTCATAGCAATGGCCATAATTTGGACCTATGGGAGTCAAAAACTTGTAAAGTGTCCGATTTTGTTCAAATTGTCTCAAATTGTTTGTCTTGCAAACTGTCTATACAAAGTAATATTTTCCAATGTCTACGATCAATCGTTGCTATTTTCGCAGGTCGATATAAAGTTTTTGTTATTTGGCACCAACTGGAAATAGGGAGTTTTGCTTGATACCATAGAAACAATTGAAGACTTTGGAAAATATTAATTTGTTTAGACAGTTATGCAAGACGAACATTTGAGACTATTGTAAACCAAATCTGACACTTTTAAATCTTTTGACTCCCATAGGCCCAACATATGACCCCTGTTTTTAACCTTTCACGGTTTGGATATAACTCAAAAACCCTTCATCAGAGATGGGTTAAAGTATACTTTTTCCGCTTCCTTTTAATGAAAAAGAACATGTTAGAATGGTTTTAAACAAACTTTGACCAATTTTGAAATTCGACCCCTAACGTTTACCCCTTTCTGCAGGGTCCATGCAACAGAATGATTTTGTATCCACCCTAGTGATGTTACCTTTGGTCCATAAACCCATCTAGATAGGACACATTAAAATAATTTCTCGTTGCAGTTTTACCCTAAATATGGAGTTTTGCTCCCTAAGTAATATAAGTCGGCGACAATAATTTGTGATACCGCTACTTGATTTGTTGTAAAAGAATTAAGAAGTGAGGGTTAGTAGCTCCTGAGGAGTTTGAACACTTTTTCCAATTTGGGAAGGTCGAAAAATCCTATGCTAATTTTCAGCAGATATATGAAATCAAGGACGTTATCTTATAAACATGTTCATGTGCTTGTTTTGGTGTGTCTAAAACTTTATTGAATACAAAGAATTTAAAATCGAAAAACAATTATCATGATTATGTTTGTAAAAAGATTGTGTCTTTGATTGAATGCTTATGCTGCAAATACTGTATAATTTTTTACGACTTACATGTTCTGCGAAACGTGTTCCAACTTCTACCGAGCTCCGAATACTCACGACTATTAAACCAATGCATGAATTTTGTTCATTTTTGCAACAGAGAAAAGATATACATCACAAATTATAGCCGTTGACCTACTTTGTCTGATTTAATTAAGTTTTGAATTATGTGGCGAAATTATTAAGTTCGCAATAGCTCAAGCAGAGCGAAAGAGAAGAAAAAATAAATATTTTACAAACCTGAACAGCATCTGCTAGTTTATGGTAACATCATAAGCTTAATGTTAACGGTTTCCAGATACAGAAGGATTCGATATGAAGTGGCAGTGATCTGATGACTGATGAAGAGCGGCCTTTTTGAAATGTGAACAGAACATTACCTGCATACACGCATGACAGCAAAACACTTTAATAAAATCTAGGTTTAGAATGCAATTTTAAGTATATACAACATGGTTTGACAATTACTGATAAAGTATAATTAATTGTTTCGTGATATTTGTGTCTTAAATATTCTATCAATATTTGCTCACGTATAGTTCAGAAGACCAAGTTTCTGTACTTTGGAACTATTTTGATCCGTTATTAATCAAATCTTGAGGGAAAACTAACTGAATGGTTTAAAATTCTAAGCAAACGCCTAACTCAAGATTTATTTACACACGTTTTATTTTATCGAGCAGAAACCAAAGGAACAATCAACGAAATATCACGTCCCAATAAGGCCAAGAACTGTGAAAACAAACATTGCTGTTTTTAATATGCATGCGTTCCATTTAGGAAAATAATGACCTTATTGGAACAAATCGTTGCATATTTCAACCTAATTAAT
>JXSR01S004542.1:55904-74914 GCA_000969725.1 Ophiothrix spiculata
ATAAACTTGTGAAAATTCATGATCATTTTCATGTAAACAATCACCTAAAATTAACAAATGCATGATCAAAGTACACATTTTGATTTTTTTCCATCAACAAACACTTAATTAGATACTCATTAATATTGTTAACAATAATACATGACAATTGGTAGATTTTAACGGGTTCGCCGTCGGACAAGTTTTGAACTGTCAAGCTTTCGTCAGGAGTAGCTCTGACTTCTTCAGGACAAATATTATTATAACGACATGTAGGCCGTCACTTCCCACTGATGACTCACATGAGCCATTCACTGAAGGCTGCCCCTTGCCAACACATGAGTGATCCAACAAAAAAAGGGATGGCAAATAGAAAAAACGTGTGCTAATTTTAACACATGAGAAATTGCATGCGTTGTATAGGGAGAACTGTCAAACCGTAATGGCTGCCGTGGACGTCTAACTCTGACGGCTTACCCGACTCACCTAAGGTGGTTCCCCGACAAAAATATGACCGCAAAGGATGTAAAAACAATTACTTGGATATACCCGAGGTCACTTTGTTTTGCATTTGGGGGCAATCGGCGACAATTCATTATTAAGGGGATGTTAAATACCCCTTAGATGAACAAGACGTGTCAAATTTGTGTTAACTATTAATCAAATAGTACACCTCACTTACACATGCACAGGTTTATTCATTTCCATTTTTAAGTCACATGAATTAAAGATAAACAAATGAAATGGGTAAAATTGAGCGTGATATTATCACAGGAGTTGTTTTTACATGCCAAAAGAACTTTGAAGTATTTTTGTCAGGACTTAACGGTGATCCCGTAACTTGCCTGCAATTCTCAATCATAGAGATTGAGTGTTTCTGCACGGGAGCAGTTCAACATTTTTACTCGCAATCTCCAAACTTACCAATTTTTAACTCACTCAAAACATGGCCTCACTATCATAATGCATCCAGGATTACAGCAAGTGATCTTCTCACTGCGATGTCATAGTAGCAAGTGTTCTGCTCTCAGGTTCCAACCTGCAACATCCATACATATTCAGTCGACCATGCCAATCACCATTGTCAACCAAATTCCCCATCATCAAGCAAACCAAATGTAATGGCCCAACCAATTAGTTTGCTCCACAAGGAATTCACTGGTGCATATCCCCCAAGTGTACCAATGCTATGGCAGGCCTAAAATCAACCTAAATCTGTATGGCATGCCACAATGGACCTAATTAACCTAAATTATAGGATTCAATTCCAATCAATGTGACAAGGTCTTAGATACGGTCGCATAGAGACAGAATGTTTGTAAACATATCAGACTTGCTATGTTTATACGATTCATAAATGAGTTTAAAAAACATATTTTAGGTCACTTTTTCCACTTTTTCTAATAGTCATCGTATTAAAAACATATTTTTCTTGCCAAAAACTCAAGAAAAAAATGTTAGCCTCTGTCAACCAATACTCTAGGGATCGTCGCCCTAACATCTGTACTTATTAAACCCAATTAAACTGCACTATGCTGTCAAGAATCATATCGTTCAAGACAAACAAACTCTGGTCCTTTCACTCTCATAATAAAAGTCCGCCCGATTACTATTGGGCTATATGAAGGACAGTACATCTCAACACCTTGGACTGCTGAAACAGAGCATTGCCAGTGAAATAAAGGAGATCTGGAAGAACACATGTACAAACGTCTAGAACTTTGTCGTTAGAGTCAAAGAATGTTGAAGTGTGCAAGGAGGCAATCTAGAACATATTCTGAAATACTAGGCAGCTTGATCTTGATAAAAAGCATGACGAGGAGGTGATTTAAAATGTCTGTGAGTGTAACTTTGAACGGGTAATGCTGTTATGCTCCATAAGCATATGCTAGAGTTACGCTTCGAAGAATGAAAAACATTTTAATGAGCATTATGTAATTATCCAGATATGTTATGGTAGGTGGGGTTTGGTGGGTGCAAATGGATGTGGAGGTTAGATATTGTAGAAGCGACTAGCTACAGAGCTGCACTACAAAGTGCAACTCTGTAGCTACGGCGCGTATGTTCAAGGGTATTAGAAAAAAAGATATCAACTATGATCCATACACACCGACATAGTAAGCTTACAATCCACAAACATATTAAATTTAAAGGTAAATTAGGATTTTAAAAACATCAGGAGTCCGAGGAGGTTTTCAAGACTCCACCAGAATCCTTTATTTTCGAGTAAAAACCTACCGAAATTGTCACCAGTGTTAGAAAGTTACCATAGACTTTGTACACTAACGATGTATGCTAATGCACAAATGACATACTTACAATGGCTGTTTACCAAAAATACCAAAATAGATATGTCCTCGAATATCATTATGCTCAGTGAACCGGTATGATTCTATTAAATAATTGGTGCTACTGTGACGTCACAGATTCATAATTTTATCGGAAATGTCACCATAAAACGATAGTACAATTCTGATTCACAAAGCAACAACATAAATTGATACTTATACAACATATCTACATATATGCGCGGTCGTATCGCCGACCGATCTTTTTTGACCAAGATATTAGGGGTACAATCCATCCTCGAAAAAAACATATTACAATGCAGATAGAGACGGTTAGTGACCTACGATAGCTTTTAGTCGTGCTTTGCACATTTACCTACGGTGAGGTCATAGCGTCAAGACAAAACCACAATCAAAAATATTCGTATCAACATTGTAAAATCTGTTTCGCTGCATAGGTCATTAAAGTATTCATGAATGATTCTCCTGTCTTCAAACATTGATCCCTCCTCTACATATGAGTCGCACATTTATTTTATTTCTTAGTACGGAAGTGTGCTTTTTACGTTTAACGTAATTTACGTTAAAATTGATTTTCAAAAATGGTAATTGCATCGTGTTTGGTACCAAAATAACTCTACAAGTCTCCTCTATCAATATATATGTCTATAGTTGCAAATCCTGGTTTTAACGTAAAAAGCATATAAAAATGTGCAATTAATTTGTAGACACCCTGAAAATTTAAATAAAAGTTCATCATAACAAACCAGAATTAGTAGAAACCTTAGGTAGAAACAGAGGGCTAACAGTCATGTGTGAAGCCGGGAAATTTAATTCTTCTTCCCACTGATTTTAATGCAAAAAACTTCCGGCTTCGGTAAGGGCGTTCGAATTATTAAAGAGTTTTAAATTTTATCATATAAGCGAGAAAAGAGAGATTTTTGACTAAAAGCCTTTCGAAAAAAACTTGAACATTTTTCACTCATAAAAAATAACATTTAAGGGTGCCATTCACTTGGGACTCCTGTTATATGCATCTTTTTTAAATAATTGAACATAACATCATCATTATAGGTCATATTCAATTCAAACTTAGTGTATATATGATTCATAGAATTAACTTTTATTTTTGAAACTTTTAGCTTTAAATATAAAGGTCGAAGGTCACTGCTGAAGGTCAAAGGTAACTCGCGACATGAGATTTTACCCAAATTTCAATGTTTATGCAAATCTATACCCTTAATCTAAATCACATAAAAGATTGGCAAATATGTTTACAGTAATGTGCTTAACAATCCTATGATATTTTGATTTTCGAAATTTTGATGTCAAAAAGTGTGTCAAAATTTGGAATTTTGGTCATAAAACCAAAATACAACAAAATATCCAAAAAAGCTATCATACACTCTTAGAAGGCCGGGATCAAATATACGAGTAGTTTTCGGGATCATTTTATTTTGATCTTTTAAGGATCACTTTTGATCCTTTAAGGATCACTTTTGATCCTTTAAGGATCATTTTTGATCCTTTTGCGGATCAATATATACAAATATCATTTTTGATCCTTTTTTAGGATCATTTTATTTTGATCCTTTTTGATTACAATATCAAAGTTTTGATCCGTATTTTTGGATTACTTTGATACGGAAAGGATGACCTCACATTTTGATACCGCGTTTGGCTCCAACGTCATCTTTTGTTTCATATTTGAGTGCACCGTACCCCATATCCACTACATAGCGGGGAATGTATACAATGGTGTAACAAACATCATGTATAAATACGTTGATTTCATCACACAGTTACGTGGTCGAGTGGTTAGAGCGTCGGACTCGTAATTACCAGCGGGTATAAGTGCGGCGTGGGTTCAAACCCTGCTAGGGTAACTTCAGCGTGATGTTTTTATGCAGATCTTTTTATAAGAAATATTTGATCCTTTTTACGGATCAAAAATTGTGATCCTTTTTTTGGGATCATTTTGATCCAGGATAAGCTCATATTTGACACCTAAAAAGGATCAAAATTGATCCTTTTTGTCTCATATTTGATACTGTCTTTCTAAGAGTGTAGGATTATTAAGCACTTAATTTTACACATGTGTGCCAAATTTCAAGAGATTTGAACAAAGGGTATAGATTTGTATAAACTTTTGTATAAACCTTCACCTGTGACCTTCGACCCTGATATTTATAGCTGAAAGTTTCAAAAATAAAGTAAATTTTATGAATCATATATATACCAAGTTTGAATTGAATATAACCTATAATAGTGATGTTATGTTCAATTATTTGAAAAAGGTGCATATTACAGGAGTCCCAGGTGAATGGCCCCCTTAAAAATCATTTTCACCTTGAAATTCCCCTTTTCGGCATCCAAAATATACCTATGTGTTCTCAAGAGCCGTCGGAATCCTACAGACATCTAAACGGTTGTACATTTATATGGAAATATATTAATTATTTTTTAAAACAATTGATAAATTTGACAGGTCGCATCTTAGCTATGTGCGATATTTAAGCGGGCCGCCGTATTACGTTCTGCATACGCTCTATGGCAAGGTCGCCTGTAACATGGACAGGTTAATTAGATGCGAAGATACGGCAAATATTTAATGAGGCTGACACGTTCTAACATGGCTCGAAGTGTGAAGTAACCATAGCTCAGTGGAAGTAACACGCCAATGGAAAGAGCAGACACATTCGTCGACTTCCGGCTTCGGTAAGGGCGTTCAAATTATTAATTTGAGTCTTTTTACATGCCAAATCTACCGTTTAGTTGCTGTAAAATTCAGATGAACTTTTGGGCTGATTTAGTTAAATTTTGGCGGTAAACAAAGTAATTTTCGAGCTGCAAATGAATTTTATTATGGTTTTCATGAGTGAAATGTTCCGAGGTTGTTATAAAAGACTTTTCGGTCAAGAATTTATTTTTTTATCTGCTCGTAATGTTAATTTTGTCCACTTTGAGTGTTAGACTGAGTGGATTTACTCTGTGACGACTAGGGGGTTACGACAAGCAACGGATTGCAGTTTTGTACGCCAGACATCGTTAATTAATGACAGTTAACGTTGATACAAAATGCTAGCCACCTTAGACTGTCGTTACTATAATTCACTTAAAATGCAAGGTTGTGATGACATAAAATTAGTTGTGACACCGTTCAGATTTCATTGGCCAAGTGCATGGAAACGTCAAAGACCTGAGGGTTGCAATGGCCAATGAAATCTGAATGGTGTTTGTGGTCTTAAGGCCCTGTTTGTGGACTGAGGGATTGCGACGCCCTACCGCACCCCTTAAATAATAGCTTGCACTACACATTAGCTGATATTCAAGCAGGCGCGACTTTAAATAGGCTTGGTTGTTTTGTTTTAACACTTAAATCGAGTGTTTGTTGAAACTTTTTCTGAAATTTTTCTAAATTACGCGTTATTGACCATTTTTTACTCTAGAATATGTTATCGGGAAGATGATTTTGCCAAAGCACACCCACCCGTTTGCAGAAAAGTTTTTGAATTTTGAAAAATTGCCCATTTTTTGGAAGTTATAATAAACGATTTCAGTTGTCTGCAAATTATGCACATTTCTATGCATACTAAATTATTTGTTTAACCACCCGGCATGTAGAACGATAATTTGGGTGAAACTTCTGTGGTGCCTGTTTTTTCGCTCGTTGGCGAACCAACGAGCGGTATTAGAGACGACGTAAACGGAGTCTTTGTCAAATCTAATTTAATTAATGTTCATTCATTGTGGCCGATAAAGTGACGAATGACCTTTCAGAAAGGTTGTTAAATATGTGCTTCGCATTATTGTGTAGAATTGTTGTACTAAAAATGCATATATTTGACGTAAATTTCAAAAGAAAATAAGAATCTTCTGATTTTGCACAGCATAACTTATTTGGCTTGATTTTACTAAAACGACGACGTTATATTACACACACTATCGACAAGATGGAATAAATGGGCCTATACTAAAAATTGTTAAGGAAGGAAAGCACGTTACTCAATTTTACGGTTTGCAAGTTTACTTTGTACCATAACTTTTTAACAAAGTGCTTAAAGTTAATAAAAGTATACATTTTCAGAAAGGAATTTTCACAAGGAACATGATCGTGAGTGTTGAATTTTGACTAAAAAACACATATTTTGGCAATTTGGGCTTCCAACCAAGCGTAAAATAATATTTAAAAATGACTTCAGAATGGAAATATTTATTTAAAATGCCCATTCAAATAATACGTTATTTTTATTTTTGAGGATTTCGACCAATTTGTTTAATTTCAAATAAGGTCAAAAATTACCAAAAATGGAAAAAATGTGAACGCTCTCTATGATATCTATGATCAACCTCACTTGCGCCAACGAGCGCAGTTTTTAAGAAGACCTTGTTACTTGTAATTCCGCCCAAATTAAATGTTAAGCAGCCCTCAATCATGCAGAAGTGCTCACGTATATGTGTTGGTGCAAAATAACTCGTCATGTGTGAGTAATATCCATTCAGACAATTAAAATATTGACTAGCGGTGCATCTATTCTTGGTGCCATGACCTTGGCAGTCTTAAATAAAGAAAGTAAAAGATTTGACCACTGACCTGGTTTTCCAATAGCTATAAAAAAAAAACCTTCATAACTTTGCAACGGGAGGTCGGATTTGAAAAATCAAACAGTTTTAGGAGCTTTTAGGTTACTTATAGATCACTTGCTTTTATTTGCAGACCATTTAAAAGAATTTGAAAAATTCTTTAAAAATCGCCCGAAGTGTCTAAATAAAGCAGATGAGGCCTTTCTTGCTATACAAAATATTATATCTCATCGTTTCAAAAAGTCGATTTTTCTTCTTTTTCTTTTGTTTTCAGTTTAATTTTCATCAACCAATCTTTCACAATTCCACAATCCATTTCATGCAACATCATGGATAACGTGGCATACATAAAGTCAATTATCTGTAGGTTCATGCATGCAAGGATAGCTACTCTGGCGATAACAAGAAAACACTGACAGATTTATTTACTTGATGAAAGACTTTATTAGCAATTTATAGTCAGCCTCTTCAACTTCTTAAAGGTGCATTTACACTGTGACAACTTAGGGTTAACGACAAGCAACGGAGACCTGCCGCGGATTGCAGTTTTGAATTTTCCGCCCGTCATCGTTAGATAAAGTCAATTAACGCTCACACAATCCTCTAGCCACACACACTATCGTTAGTTGCAAATACGTTACCCTGCGTCGGAGACAAGTCGTCACAGTGGTAAACGCACCTTTGACTACAACGTTTGACATACAGTTAAAGGCACATTATAACATTTGTTTTTAGTGCGAACTATAGAAACTTTGTTTTTTCTGTGATACTGTCCTTATACAAACCCACTATATCACATCATATACTTTATCCACTGACTAGAAAGTCCGAATTCCGGGTAGCCCACGGCAATGAGCAGTCAGAGGCTTTCTAGATCACTTGGTTTTATAATAGATATCCTCTCTCCTGTGGCGGTTATTGTTCCCCGAATGGGGTTCTATTTATCGAACAACATTTTCTTTAAAAACACCTTCAACTCAAGATCAATTTGAGCAAAATTAATTTTTAATAAACATCTTGCATTATGTCTCAGTCAATGTGGTGATTTATTTTGAAATATCTAAAAAAGTTAACTATGATTCACATAAATAATAACAAAATACAAAAATATATTATACTTTCCCCAGGAAGCCATACAATTCGCACATAGATGAATATTGAAAGTGCGGACACTGATAGTTTCCCTACTGAGATATTATATACGAACCTCACGTTTACACATTTTGTATAAAAATAAACTGACATTTTACAAACTGTACACGAATGATAACTACGATGTACATAGATATTGAAACATTCATATCAATTGAAATCAACAAGATGGTTCCCCAAACTTAGCGACCAAGTATTTGAATCAAATCAGGGTTAAATAATCCTGAAGTTGTAAAATAAAAGAGGTACACGATAAAAGATGCCACGCATCAGTCGTTTCTTTGAAGTCACACTTTATTTCTATGGAAGGCGGACGCTGCGGTATGGGGACTCCTCCTGATGTCACTACACGGATATTCTTTCCCGTATGATATGAATATACATCGTTAAATCTTGAACACCATGTTAACTGTATAAAGAATCATTTTCGCTACAGAACATGCACTAAAAACCGCCTCTTTGAAGACTTATAAAAATTCTTGCTCTAAGAGAACATCGAATTTGTAGGAGTTCGATTCTTTTCTACGACTCCCTCAATATTATCAAGAATAGTACTGATATATGGTTAAAACATTAAATAAATGCTATATAACTATATTAACACATTTTTAAATGTACAACTTTTAACCTTTGTGCACTTTAACAGTGCTAGGTTTATAACCTGTTCAAACTCTGGTTGAAGATGCTATTTGTCCTTGTACCTAATCATGTATATATCATTATATCAAATCACATAAATATTTGGCAAATATTTTATTCACTTCTATAGCTAGTTCCGAATCATTCTTGAATATAATACAATGGTAAATATGTTATATACTAGAATGATACATGGTAGTAAATTTACGACAAGCGATTACAAATTACAAATTTGTAATCGCTTGTCGACAAGCGATTACAAATTGTCGTCTTTCATGAATTATTTTCCCAACAGTTCATCAAATGATAATTGGGTAGAGTTCATGAATGGTATATCCAGATTATCATAATTTGACCCTCAAAAAGCAGAAATTTTCCCAACGTCAGCGCACCTGAGTTTATATTATCAGAAACAAATTCCTTTCGGAGATTTGTAGAAAGAGAATCTTGTATACGGTACAAGATGCCACGCATCAGTCGTTTCTTTGAAGTCACACTTTATTTCTATGGAAGGCGGACGCTGATGTTGCGGATATTTGTTCCCATCTGATGTGAATATACATTATAGTTAAATCTTGGACACCGATTATTTTAATGTATAAAGAAGCACGTTGGTTTCAGGACATGCAATAAAAACTCTCTCTTTGAAGACTTAAAACAATCTTACTCTAAGAGAACATTTTTTGTACACTTAATAATATAGATTTATAACTAATTCCAAAAGTCCGGTAGATGATACTATTTAACATTAAGTACATATGTATTAACAGTGCTAGGTTTATAACCTGTTCAAACTCTGGTTGAAGATGCTATTTGTCCTTGTACCTAATCATGTATATATCATTATATCAAATCACATAAATATTTGGCAAATATTTTATTCATTTCTATTGCTAGTTATGAATCATTCGTGAATATAATGCAGTGGTAATCATGTTATACACTAGACTGATACATGATAATAAATTTACGACAATCAAGTACAAATTGTCGTCTTTCACGAATTATTTTCCCAACAGTTTATCAAATAATTCCGAGATTATGAAGGGAAATCTCGATTATTATAATTTGATCCTCAACAAACCAAAGAGTTTCCAAACGTCAGCGCAACTGAGTTTATGTAATTAGAGACAAATTCCTTTCGGGGATTTGAAGAAAGAGAATCTTGTATACGGTACAAAATGCCAAGCATCAGTTGTTTCTTTGAAGTCACACTTTATTTCTATGGAAGGCGGACGCTGTGGTATGGGGCTCCGGATGTCATGGGCAATCTTTATCTGATCTTAGAGGACATTAATAAGTGGCTCAGGAACACATCACCGTGTAGAGCCCAAACGCACTAGTAACGTGAACTCAGTGTTTTGGTATTCAATATACATGTATGTCAATGATATAAAAAGTGTACGTTTTTCGTAAGTTTGGACTTTGAACGGTAATGTGACTGAGCCTAAAGAAACATATTACGTATCTGCATGGTAAATACGCAGAACATGTACATAAATTAACCCTTAAACTCGAATATTTTAAACATTTTCTCCAGCAACCAGAGAATTTTACATTTGATTTTGTAGACCCTCTTCATGTGAATAGTACTGATATATGGTGAAAACACAAACATATAAAAAATATTTATTTAACACATATTTTCGAGTTAAAACTTTCAACATTACACTATAGGAACTTACTGCTGGGTTAAAACCCAGGTTAAGTTGATATTCGCCCTAGTGAATTTAAGATTACATGCATTATCAAATTTAATTCTAAAAATATTTGAGAAAAACACAAAATCATTTGAACTTTTTTCTAAACTGGACCACTTGAACTCAGACATTTGATCTACCAAAAGAGAATTTCTCGTTTCCATTTGATAGGTCGACTCTCTTGATATTCATACTAATAGTACTGTTATATGGTTAAAACATTAAAATACAATAAGACGTTTATTGACACTAATCTTTGAATCTTTTTAACATTACGCTATAAAATAGTGTAAGTTAAAGTTCTGGTTAAAGATGTCATTTGCCCTGATGCATTCTATTTATTAATATGCATGCATAATTAACGTATATTTGACAAACAAACTATCATTTACAAAGCAATCATTGAGAATTTACAGCATGCTAGTACTGATTTTCATATTTTCTAAAATTGTCTTACAAACTGAGAGTTTGGTCACCAATTTAACTGATCAATCATTTTACGCTCGTGAATGGTGTATCTTGATTGTCACGTACATGGTAAATAATACCCAAATGTACGTATTCCAGATTTTTTATAATCAGAGACAAATTCCTTACGGAAACTTTAGAAAGATTATACATCTTTCTAAAGTTTCCGTAACGGTACAAGATGCCACGCATCAGTTGTTCCTTTGAAGTCACACTTTTTTCCTATTGAAGGCGGACGCTGCAATATGGGGACAATCAGGCCACACTTATCTTACTCTTGGTTAAAATTCAAAGTTTCACGATAGTAACGTTTTCAACCTAAGTGCCGTTGTTAGTCAGTGAATTTATACTTTTAAGGAATAAAAACAAAATTGATTTTATTTGATAAACCCGTATATACTTTTAGGCATGGTCTGGACAAGACGTGATAATGTATGAAAACTCGAGGAATTTTGCTCTAGCATGCATTCCTCCCAATGGTTGGGATGAAATCGTTTTGTCTATGTGGCATTAAGTGTACGCAGGTGAAATAAGTCCACAAAGTTAAATTATCACGGCTGAATGGCATCTGCTTTCAAAAACGTACATGTCAAACGTGCCAACACCTTTAGCTACCTTTGCATAACAAAAACCTGCAAAATTTCTTCTTCCTGACACACACTGATTTCAAGGTCTTTATTGACTGTAGCTTATTATTCAACGACGACGACATTATGGTCATTCAAATTTGGCGCATTTTCCACTTGTTGCACTAATAAATGCGACATGACGATACCGTTGTCGAGTTATTAATATAACTACCACGACAGAGGCCATGAAACCAGCATAATTGTCTCACTCACGAGGTAGAATACTTTCCACTGAAATCAATTCAGATTCAATAAAGTTTCCCATAATGCACTCTACTGCCACAAGACGATTTCAAGAACCGGAAAAACATGGCAAGATTATGGTCTTACTTTTTTAGCAAATAAATAACATTATAGAGTGCATAATCGGAAATAGAAAAGTATGCGACTTTAAACGTTAAACCTACTTATACCCTGTCCATTAAGGCCTGTAGTGCTCGACGTCTTAGTTGACCCCATTATAAGAAACTCGGTCCCTGCAAAACCAAGAAAAATAATCAGGGTAATTATTACAGCTTTTATATCCGCAAAAACACAAATGCTTTAAACTATAAACGACATTTGAGTCCAACATTATTCCACACGATTTACAACATTCATTTCAAAACCAACATTATATAAGTATTAATTGGTAAAACAATAAAAACCTGATCCTGAATGCATGGGATAAATATAGTTTTGCTCTTTCATGTGCATGTGGAAATTTATATCTCGAGTATTGACTTCAACATACACCAATATTGTTATCGAGTACTTTTATACACTGAAGTCAACTGAAATGAACATCAAAAGGCGATCGACCAGTAGCTTACATTGCACACAGCATCAGTTCGGGTTCAGTATTGGCAACATTACAATCATCATCTAAAGACTATGTCAAATTGACATTGATGTCAGAAATCATTGTAACAAAGAAGATCAAATATAATACGATCCCATTGTTGGTCAACACTTCACACTTAAAATGAATTTCACTTAAACAAGCTAAAAGCGTATTTACTCAAACTACAACTGTTGCTGCGTATAATAGCTACACATTATAGTGCACATTGCATGAAAGAAGTGGCAGAGCTGTTAAAACCAGCTCAACGTTAAGCGTACAATCATGGAAATAGTATATAGCTTAATCTACTATTTCCATGGTACAATCATGGATCGCTGCCTCATACTTACAAAATAAGCATTGCCATCGTATGTTGACTGACGATACGACCATGGTGAGGATAAAGATACAGGGTCGACGATAAGAGGATCTCTGCTAAGCATAGAGTCGGGATGAGGTCTGGCGAACTGCATCTGCCGACGGGAGTCCATTCTTGGACGAACAATTCGCACATAGATGAATATTGAAAGTGCAGACACTGATACCATTAGTAGTAAGCCAAGGGCAACTGAGGATACGGAGATTGCTAAAACACCATGATCCTTGTCATCTAAAGAACAATAAGTAGAGAAACAAACAGTTATGGGTTGATTTTAACAAAATTAATCAGTTACATGATAAAAACTTATATTTTTACATGTACCTGTTTCATTTTATTTACTTCAAGAACTTCAAACTGAGTCCTTGAGCAAAAATGTATGCTCAACTGAAAGCTATACGTTTCAAATAATACTTTTAATTCAGTACTATTTCGCAACCTTGGGTCGGATTTGAATGAAACAAAAACGTATTTGAAATTCCATCTATTCTATGGATCACGGAGATCAGTCATGAGTCAGTCACCTAAAAAGGACGCTGTAGTAACTTGAATGCAGTACTGCTTGAATGGTCCTAGTGCATATGTGTAATGAACAATGTTATTACAATATCTATCATTGTTCCTACCTTGCCCGTTTCCACCAGTACCACCGCCTCCCGAGCCTCCATCGCCACCATTACCACCATTATTACCACCTCCTGAGCTACTTGTTGGTACTATGTCTGTGCAAGTCGTACCCGCGTAGCCATTTTGACATCTAAAAATGTACAAGAAAACAATAATGACTATAATTTTGTCATCGGAATGGAGAAAGAAAATATGGATTCCGTGAGTTTCTGTGCGAAGTTGGAACTTTTCTACATTCTGATTAACAAGCTCTTGAAACCACCTTTGACGTAAACCTGTAATATTTCATCAACTGCAACCGTTAATCTCGTAAACCACTAATATATGCCTAAACTACGGACTTGTATGTTTGAGTGTGATTGCCTGTGATTTGATTTTGACAAATATTCTAAAAAAAAAACACCAAAAGATTCTTGGAAAGTCTCGCTAAAACAGACATATCGCACGTGTACTACTTACTGAAATGGGAAATTTAGCGCCTGACAACTGACTGTTTGATTTGGTGTGATCAGTGAGACACTTATTGATAATGACTCCTTGCGCGTATTCCATAATCCAGTCTTAAAAATACCAAATATGGGTATTTTGCGTAAACAATATGTTGTGCGCAGGTTACGTCACAAGTAACCTTCGCACAGCATTCATAGTTATAGCTTATAAACTATCTCAGTGAGTACTTTTCGGACTGCATTATGCGATATGCGAACGCAATCCGTACTTGATACTTACAAACAAAATCCTCTCATCTGTGATGTGTCGCTGACACACGTGCCACCATTGCTGCAATAGTTTGCTGGACAATAATCTGAAAAGGATTCATCGGAAATAAAATTCATTACATAATGTGTTTGATCTGATGCCTGTTTACATCTTACTTGTTGGGTGTAAAAATCAACGAAATTGAAATAGGTAGAATGTATAAGGGATGTTGCAAAATTCAAACGCCCTCAATGTTCGCGTTGTATTGTGGGTAATTTTTTTATCTGCAATGGCGCAGTCATTCTTTGTTTTTCTTATATTAATGAACCTTGAGATATTAAATGTGATTGGTGGGTCTGATGATCAACGTGGTCCTTGTCGTCTGATCATTTATACATGAATCTTCAAATTATAGCTTGCATATAATTTGAAAAGCTCAGAGGTAGGTAGTTACCTTACCTTGTACTGTTGTACGGGCTTGATTTATAAGAATGTTGCCATTTTGAGCTTGATCTTCGGCTACGTCTGCAATTGAGTTGGTCACTTGCGTGGTTGATGTTGTGGTTCCTGATCTAAGTATATAGTTGTAATTTACTCCAATACTTCCAGAGAAAAAGCTGATGATAACGATTCCTATGCAGTTTGGTAATGAATCACAACTTGCTTGAAGCTATGAATTATAAAAACAAATTTACGATTACATTACATGTCAGTTCTAATAGTAGGGATATCAACGGGAAAATAAAAATCATGACACATTCGAATTGTACTCTGTTTCCAAAGTAAAATGACACCAAGATCACATTTGTAGGTCAAGCGGTTCCGGAGATATTAAATATTTTGTCCGAAAAATTAGGCGCTATTTGAGCTACAAATAGGGGTAAATTAGAGAAAATGTCAACATAAGGAATTTAGGGGCGTGTAAAAATGACAAACAAACTAAGAAACTGATTTGTTTTAAATTATTTTTCCATACCAGGGCCTGACAGTAGCTAAGTGTCCAAAAAAAAGCCCATGTCTAACTTTGTATTGAAAATATCCACCCAAATTTGAGGTCATTCGTTCAATTTCAACACATGGACCCATTTGACAAGGTGTACAATGGGAGTGTGGTAAATAAACAACACAGCACAGCCAATGACGTTAAATGAGTAAGGTGCGGGAAATAATGGCAATTACAATAACTGTTCTTACTCCCGTAACCTATAAAAGTACTCATTTCTACACTATTTTGCTGATTTTTACTAGATTAATGACATGAAAGACGGGTGCATGTGAGTATCATTCTGATTTTGAACCAAATTCACAATTATTTTAACTGATACCATCCAAAAAGACGAAAGAAATTTTTGGCGTGTTTTGCAATGTTCAGCCAATGTTTGTGCCGATATTAGCTGCGAACAGGGGAACGATTGTTCGCCTGCTTGCGGGGGTTTATAAAACACACAGGAGATTGTGGTAGTATTGGGTTTGAAATGGATTTCGCGAAGTGATTCATTCGTTGTTGAAAGTCAAAAGATATACCATTTTGATCACGAATATCTTTCGGTTGTAATGATGTGAGACACTTTTTCAGAGACGTCCTGTGTCATCCAGGGATTGCAAAATTATTGAGAAATCTCCGACCGAGGAGGTGGTCTGGGGTTTTGTTCGACTGCTGTGAATAACAAAAGGTGATTTCCAAAAAGTGTCCTTCAGAAATAGAGCAATGGATCTATCTCCTTTAAAATACTTGTTTACTTTTAGCCTAAAAGTGAGTGAATCACTTCGCGAAATGCATTTTTGTTCAACGCGCTATACCGCAGAACTGTGCTTAATTTGAGTTTGAACAGGGAGACCTGTGGTCCATTTTTCACACGGAGCTGCTCATTTATGAAAACATACGAACATTCAACCAACTGTAATATACTTGTTTTATGATTAAAAACTAAAAGGAACCCCCTCAACATTAAAAAAAACTCAATTTTTTTAAATAGTTACATTTTTAATTATTTTAAACATTAATAAATCTGTCAACGAAGAGTCTAAAGTTAGGGTACTTGAACGTAAATTTCAACCCAGCACGGATTTTCCTACACTAATTGACATCCCTACTAATAGATAAACAAAGCAGATTGTCATATTTGGTATGTTTTATGTGTCATTCATATCAGAACATGAAGAACAGAAAAAGCGGCGCATCTACCAAAAACACTAACTCCACAACTTACAAACGCATAGGACATGCATAAGGTGACATCATAGCTTAGTTTATGTATGCAATCATTGCCGTCTGAAGAACCGGCACGCTGACAAAATGACCACTTACAAAAAAAACTGCCTTTTGCTTTGCATCTTAATTTGCCTCATTCATCGAAACTCACACTTTGACAAGATAAACCGTGCAAAACAAAAGAAAAAAACATGGCTAATGAGGATGGGTTAAGGTGCGTTTACACTGTGACTTATTGGGGGTAACGACAAGCAACGTAGACCTGCGAATTGCAGTTTTGAATTTTACGCCGGTCATCGTTAGTTACAGTCAGTTAACGTTGACACACGCCTCTAACCTCCGCAGATTGTCGTTACTAGCGGTCGCTTTCAGTTACAAGTTTTAAAATTTTGGGAAGACATAGAATAAGATTTGATGTCGTTGAGATTTCGTTGGCCACAGCAACCCTCAGTTCTTTGACGTTTCCATGACTGTTTGTTGCAGTCTGTACTTCGTTTAGAGGTCGTCACAATTTCATTGCTAATCGTTGTCAACAACAGTGTGTTGCAGAGATGTGAGTAGGAATGATTGGTTATCAAGTCACGTTACTGTTGCCGTGACCTGTCGATAGCACTTGTTTGTTTTACGTCAGCCAAGGTCGGTATTTGCCGCCACACTACGTTGCTTACAGTTGTTCGTCGACGAGAAGTCGTCATCCAACGTCAAGCTAAACTTGTATTTTATTAGTAAGTCTCCGTTTCTTTTAGCACCCACTCGCTGATGGTCGATACTATCCGTCATCAAACTTTGATTTTTCATCTTTACTCGTCGCTTGTCGTCCAGGATTTTGTGATTTTGGAATACGTTACCCTACGTCGAGGGCATGTCGTCACAGTGTAAACGCACCTTTACGTTTACAAATTTACTCGCATTTGCGTTTGTTAACTGTGGATGCACTAAATAAAAGGCCATCATTGTTCAGCACGTTTGCGTTCCATTGCGGGTAAATTTCTACCCGCACCCGCAAAGGCGCAGGTGCTGTGCATGCGCATTTCGCCAAATGGGGGCTCCCTCACTTCCTGTTGTTTAGAGTCCCTATATATACAGAGTTGCGACAACTTCCTAAAATCCGCCATTTTGTGTCCAAATTGGATTCAAATTTATACAGCAAGTCTATAGGAAAATCTGACCAATTTGCAATTCAAAATTCGAATTTCGTGAAATTTATATATAATCAGTATTGGTATTGATCATGTATCACACCTACCAAATTTGGTTGAAAATGAATGAATAATGGCTGAGTTGGGTCCATTTTTTACCAAATCTGAGGAAATTAACACGTTGCCATGGCAACAGAATATGATTAGAAATCGAATTTCGTGAAATTTATATATAATAGATATTGTTATTAATCATGTGTCACAACTACCAAAGTTGGTTGAAAACGAGTGAATGATGGTTGAGTTAGGCCCATTTATTACCAAATCTGAGGAAATTAACACGTTCCCATGGCAACAGGATATAGTTAGAATAGATTTTTTCATTAAATTTTACTTTAATCAATATTGTTATTGATCAAACATCATACCTACCAAATTGGGTGGAAAACCATGCTTTAATAGCAGAGTTATGTCTATTTTTTACCAAATCTAAGGAATTTTTTGACGAAAAATCACAAAAATCACGTTTTTTCATGTTTAAACCTAATTAGTATTCAAATACGTTATTTTCAAATATCATTATGCCCATATGTGGAATCGTTTATGTGTTAGCTTTCTATGAATGTATACTTTTATGGTGTTTTAAAGCTATTTTTAGAAGTTACAGCGTTTTAAATGCAAATTGGCAGGATTTTCCCCATAGACTTGCTGTATAATTTTGGATCCACTTTGGACACAAAATGGCGCCCATGAGCAAAATTTGAAATCCCGCCATGTCGCAACGCTTTTGTGAGATTTGGGCCCGAAATTATGCTCCTGCTGCTCCGGGAGCAGTATCTAATACATGCTCCGGGAGAATGTTTAAATATTGCCTTGCAAAATGGCATTGATAAAGAAGCAAGTAACTAGATGTAAATACATGCTCCCGGAGCATGTATTAAGATATAAATATTTGCCGAATGTTTGGATGTTTTGAATGTTGTGAATATGTACGTATTTAGAATCCACAGTTTTTTTTACTTTTTGTCATGCAGAACAAATTACAATTAAACCTGGACCGTACTGTATTTATGTAGTGGGCCACTTATTTGTTTATTTCTGTGGTGTGTTCAGTGACCTGTCTTAACAAATTGATAATGAAAGCAATGACCTTTGACCCGCACCCCTTATTTGCTTCAAATAGTAATACTAAAAACCTTCATAATAAAAGGGGCGTTTTGGAAAATATAAACGGTTTTAGATTCTTTAGAACACTAGCTTTCATTCTGTGATCATTTAAAACAACACGACAACCTATTAAAAAGAAGTGCCTAATCATAGCGTCGCTCTAATTTCAGTGTTAGGACATACAATTAAAAAAGATTATCGTTAAGGCTACAGTCCCTTAAAACGTCTCGCTCGGCTGAATGTCATGTTTACTGCAAGTTTTTACCTATTTAAACCTATCAGAATATCACAATTTTTGGCGCACATATTGAATAGAGTCTCTAGTTTATACATGGAACTTTACTAGTGATTTCACGTCTATTATCAAGGTCAAAATGACGCCTAAAGACTACTTCGAAAAAGTTGACCCTTTTTCGACGAAACCTCATAAATGATGTTCGAACAATTCGACTGGTTTCATATTTTGACAGATTGTAGGCTTGATACTTCTTATTGAATTACAAACAATATTTTATAAATATGCTG
>JXSR01S004543.1:7583-27910 GCA_000969725.1 Ophiothrix spiculata
AAGGGAAGGGGGGCTTTTAAAAAATTACCACAAATTTTCTGGTAAAAATTGAGTTTACAAAAAGGGGGGGGGCATTAAATTTTATAAGGTCGAAAAAGGGAAGGGGTGAAAATTTTCTGTGATTTTTAGCATCAGACCCCCCTATAAAATACAAGTATTTGTGAACGGTCCCTTAAAATGTTTTATACAAAATTGTAATATTCTGTCATCTTGTTAAAATTTAGAGAAATTTTCATAGAATTTGAAACGGGAAGTTGTTTAGAATGAACTTGTTGATGTTAATGTTATGAAAATCAAAATTACATTTATAACATGTACCCTATTGCCACTATTATAGTTGCCACGTCATGTTTTTAAAATGTGTGTACTATATTATTTGTCATACATTGGTCTAAAAAAATGATTTTATAGCTTGAGTAATGTATTAGTTTGCTATATATGTACCAAATGATGTGATTTTCGCTGGTCATAGTTTTTATTATATACCGCATTAATAAATTTAACACAGATGATTGGATAAAACACAATCACATGATTTCAAATAGCTATAGCCAGATAGAGGGAAGTGCTAAAAAGTACTTTTAAAAATACTATATAGCGCTAAATAGTATTTAGCACTTTTGGAAATACTATTAGCGCTGACAATATTTGCCTTATATGCGGAGCAACTTTTACGCACCAAATAACATGCACATCAAACTTATACGCACATGCTACTGCGCGTACTTGCCTACACACGCATTCCTTGTAAGCATTAAGATGAATTCATTCTCGACGCAAACGCACGACGCACCGAGCATGTGCAGTCAACGATTTGAGAAGTTCCGATCAATCGATATCAAAACGCAACACCACTTGCGGCAACGTAAATCGAGTTGAAAAAAGCTGAACTTTCCATTGCGTTTTCATGTCATCGGCTGACGCAGTCCGTTTGCGTTTTGAGTGTGAATTCATTTGCGGTGCCGTTTGCCGTGAAAATTATCGGAAACGCAACGCATTCGGCGTTTCGAGTATGAAATCAGCTTCATGTGAATGCATTTTAAATGATTTTTTTTTACTGAGTTAGACTTTTTGGCATATAACAATTACATAAAAACAAAAATTTATTAATGCGGTATATAAAACAAATATATACTAGTACTGACTTTTTCAGATCTCTGGATTAAAACTATGATCCTTAAGTGACTAAAATTTTGCTATTTTACTTCGGGGCTGTACCCCTCATTATTAAAAATAGAGCAATTTAGTCACTTCAGGTTCATAGTTTTAATCAGAGATCTTCAAGTCAGTCTATATTTGTAGGTATACTATTACCTTTTCAAAACTAAATCAAATATATGAAACAAATATTGATTGTTTTTTGATTCCGGCAATAGTATACAAATATTGACTGCTCATGAGGACAATAGTAATGACTTTTGCCCTACAGTGATCTTGAGACTATATACTTTTTCCTGGGACCGAAATTTCCCAAGATCACGAGGGGAAATTGTTTCTACCGGGGTTTCTACTATTGCCAGAATGAAAGAGCAGTCACTGCAATGCCCAGGGCTCGAACGTGTGTACATGAAAATTGTCATTGTTTTTGAATGTATTAATGGGAAAAACTGTAACTATTTGACCCACATTTTAAAGCTAGTACAACTCCTGTTTTACTTCATGATGTAACATAAATGTGTGCTATTATTTATACTAGATTGGATTTATTTTTCAAATGTGTTTTAAGATTATATGTGAACTCACTTATTTTTTTTTTCAATTTTGCAACATACTGTGTAAATGGTGTAATATTGGAGCAAAATTAAAGGTGCAATTCATGATTATGATGTGATGACAAAAACCTCACGTCTTTTCTAGCTAAATGAAAAGAAGAGAATAACATAACTTTAGGCATGCTGAAAATTCTGACCATTTGTTTTCAAGTTACAAGCTTTTCAGCATTTCAAAAATCCTCATAGTCTAAGTTGTAATTACTGTTGGGGCAGTAATTAGAAAATGACACATTTTCTCACTTTCCTAAAAAATGTAAGCACAATTAGAAGAGTGGTTTGGGGATTGTAACATTTATCCAGTCAAGGATTCTAACCAGCTAAAAAACTCGATTTTGATTGAGGTCAAGCCCGTAGCCAGGGGGTGCGATGGGGGCATCGCACCCCCCCCCCAAATTTGACAATGTACAAAAATTTTCCCTAAGTACCCACCAAAAGAGGACCTAAAGCACCAAAACATTGTAAATGGAAGGTCGTTTTTTACTAAAATACTAAACAAAATACTTGCAAAAGTATTGAAAACCTTTTTTCTTTTTTTTTTTTTGCTTGACACTTTGTCAAAACCACTAAAATTAGTTTTGGGTTGACCAAAACGAAAATTTTCCTCCAAAAGGTCCACTTTTTAAAAATCCGCACCCCCCTTGAAAAAATCCTGGCTACGGGCCTGATTGAGGTGACTTAGGTGGATCATGAATTGTCCCTTTTAAGATTTGCTCACTGCTGATTACATGACATTGAATGCATGAATAGTATACAAATATTGACTGCTTTGAGGGGCATGGTTTAAATTATTTTCCCGAGGTGATCTCAAAATCATGAATATGCCCGAAGCGAAGCTGAGGGCATATTCATGGTTTTGAGATCACCGAGGGGAAATAATATAAACCATGCCCCGAACAAAAAGCAGTCAATATTCGTTTTATATACCGAATATATAGATTTTTGTCATCCGAAAATGATTTACGATATATATGTTTCTCCTTTCAATGCTGACCGCGCCGTATTGTGCGCAAAATGTATTTAGCGGGCCTAGTGAAAAATATGCCCCGGGCCTAGTAAAATCCAAGCCTGCACTTTTAGCCAATCAGAGGACAGGAATCTATATATGAGGTATATAATGATAGATGTGATTTTGTGACAAATATATTTGATGCAATTTCAATATACTGTAAAACTTAATATTTTCACAGGAAGATATTTTTCGCGATTTTGCCGATTTAGTCAAATTGGAGAGATTTTAATTTAGCTGTTTATATGTCGAAAAACCTGATTGAAACCTAGTACAAAAGATACTTTTTGCGAGTTTTTATTTTCGCAATTTGATGTCTACTCGCTAAATTCCCGAAAAATAGAAACCTCTTGAAAATTTCTACTTTTACAGTACGTACTTGCAGCGAGGCTTTTGTGTTACCTTAAATGTTTTACAATTGATTAGATAATTCATAGTTTTTGGCATTTTGTGAAATTTTAACTTATGTATCTAATATAAAATTGTAGATTAGATTGTGCCGTTTCTATGACAACCTGGCATAATTAACAGGAGCCATCTGTCGGTATCATTTAATGCTATTTGTGGAACATATCTATATAATAAGGCTGTCGATTTCAGTTTAATTTGCTAAACGTTTAAATGTGATCTACCAAAATTAAGCATTTCATAATAACAGAAAATGTATGTTGATCAATGTAAAAAACTTTAAAAATACATTGGTACTCATGCTCATCATAAAATGGCAAAAAAGGGTCTGATTTTGACCCATCAGTGGCTTTAAGTTTTTGGAAAAAGGAGTCTTTAGAACAATTTACACCATCAAGGGTTGTAAATTCTAGCCACCTCGGCTACTAAGGGTCACTTTTTACCTGGTGTTAGTCATCTGATATTACAAAAGGTCTAAAACAAAAGAAAGCAGGTTTTAAAGACTTCATTTAGGGTTCAATTTTGAGGTGGTCTGATGAGCGGGTATTTCTCCCATCACACTCATACTAAGTTAATATTTGTATATTATATCACTCATTTATAAATTCAAGGCATTTCATTGGTTTATTACCGTTTGATAGTTTTTACCATCACCCCCTCCGTGTGATAGTAGAAACTATCACTGTGCTGCACTGAAATACGCATGTGCCAAGTCGCGAACTCGCTATTGTTTTTCTAAGGTCAACTCAACCACACTTCGATGACACTGAAGTTATCAATATTTTGAAGTTAAAGAATTTATAAAAGAGTGATATAAAACAAATATTAACTGCCTTAAATTCATGTGATGGTAGAAATATCATCACTCAGTGAAAGGTGTTTTGTTCCATTTCACTCGCCGCACCGGCTCATGATGGAACAATATGTTGATGTATCTTTCACTTTGTGATGATATTTTTACCATCATACTCATACTCAGTTAATATTTGTATTATCAGGGGTGTGAGAGTTCCTCTTTTCAGCTGATTTCCTCGTTTTTGAAAATATTCATGTGCTAAAATTTTAGCTTTTTTCATTCATTTTCAGCTCATTTTTGACCTTTTATCCCAATTTTACATGCTTTTCCTCGTTTTTGTCAACTGGCCTCTCACAACCCTGTATTATAGATTGTATATCTAGAGTCAAAAATGACTAAGAGCCTCATTTGACAATAATAAATTATGTGTGCTACTAGCTGGAGAATTTACAAAAAACCTTATAATGTCATGGCAACGTTAATGGCACAAGAATACCATAGAGATCTAATGCCAAATTGGTGACAGTAGAGTGGTTTCCAGTGGAATTTTAGATGCTTTGGTATTTGTGACCGTCCATCCCAAATCAGCCGTATATGCAGCCTCTTGCCATTTTCACTTTTTTAAATATGTGATAACTCACCCCGAAAGGGGGGGAATTTGCAGATGATATCAATTTTGTCATTTCATCTGTTACAGCATTATCTAAGCTTTAAAATGACACCTTATTTGTCGTAATTGATCAAGGAGATCAAATTTTACAACAGAAAATCTGCTGGAAATTCTTATTATTTTCTTTATTTTTGCTGCCTATTTTCACCTGGATCTTGAAAAGTTTTCTGTTGCAAAGTGTCCCTTTTAGGGGTGAGTCATCACATATTATCACATGCTATATTAAAGTGTAAGGATTAAAATGACACCTCAATGAACTTCACTTGATTTCCAGAAGTCAATGTATGGTCAATTAAAGTTAATTGTTAGGGAGTAAAATGTATAAGGCTGAAAACATAGTCGGCCTCCAAACAAAATTTTTCTGTACCAAACATTTGGTCGTGACGTCACCAAATATTTGCCATCGAATTGAAAGTATGAACCGGTAACATTTGGTGCAATGTATGTGGCAATTCAATACATGTGCAATCTAGCGCGAAATTTTATTTGGTCTCAACTCGGGGTTGAAGTTATTTTATTTGGAGTCACTCGTCATTTTGACGTCACGACCAAATGTTTAGTAGCGAAAATTTTGTTTGGAGGCCAACTATGTTTTCACCCTAATTGATATAAACACATTCAAAGATCAGTAAGCCCTATATATATTTACGATCATTTTCTCATGAAATTTTGCTGGTGTTTTGAAGTAAGCACAAGGATTGTGACTTGTGTCAAAAAAAAAAAGATCAATTTAGGCAAATAACAACCTTGACACATATTTTCACCTTTAGCACAAAATGAAGTTTGTTGCATTTACGGCTCCTTTGGATTGGACCCCAGGATTGAACGGCCACATATGACATGTGTTTTGCAAATTCTATTTAACCTAAATAAAATGTGTGCTAAGATTCTTTGTGTGCTAAAATTGTTAAAACCAAAGTGAGTTGTATGACCAGAGTAAGACTTGGCTATTATAAATTGTATGTGTGCTACTTCTATATTTCAAAAGTGCTATATATTATATAATCTTATTTAAAAGCTTGTTCAAATTCTATGTGTGCTAAAATTATATTCCTGTACTATACTTTGATAAACACCAAATAGGCGGGCCTCTTCACATCGTGAATTGATATAGATAAGGGCGTGCGTAGCTAGACAGAGTACAAATGCAGCAGATGCAGCACGCATTGTACGTGTGACTCGCACATCAGTATCTACGACGCGTGTGTAAGTGGGATTATGTTTACTTGCGGATGAAGAAAAGCCTCATAATTCGCTACTATTTAGTGTTGATCAAAGTATAGAGTTAGACCTGGGCCCTATTTCATAAAAGTTAAAATCAACCCAAGTCATCGAACTTAAATTTTGTGATTATCTTAATGTTATTTTAACTATTATCTTATACTTCATAAAGGAATTTGTCATTTTGATAAGATGACTTTTTCTGATTTTTTTTTTCATTTGTTAAAAAAATGGGATGAATCCTAAATTTGAGACTTAGGTTGATTTTCACTTTTATGAAATATGGCCCCGACTAAGTGAAATTTGATCATTTGATTAAAAAAAAACACTTGGGGGAAAACTGTGGTAAAATATAAAATACTCAGTTATCTCTGACTGTACTTAATTCCTGAATAGCATTTTATCAATTTACTCAGTCAAATGTGTCATTTTCATTATAATTCCATTTACTTCAATTATAATTGTACTGTACTAAGTTCAAAAACTACTTTCAAATATACGTATCTCAAAGTTAATTTTTATCATAGTTTTTATATATGATAGATATCATTAATACCATTAATAAAATAAATTTTGTGTTACTCTGATTCCGTTGTGGTTTTTGTATTTTGTATTAATATGTGAGTCAGTTTTTCATTCAAGAGAATCTCGGCTATGGGTATACTTTTCAGAAAAAACAAGTAGAACGGGGGTTTACGTGATGCGTAAAATGTAGCCCAAGTTTACCCCATTTGAACTCCTGTGACCTTGGAACAATAAATGGGACATTAGGCCTTTCAGCCCGTGACAATCAACTCCTGATAACACCATGTGCTGAGGCTAAGGGAACTATGCCATCTAGACACTCAGCACTGGCCAAAAGTTGATAATTTCCAAGCAGAGGCGGGTGTGCAAGCACAGGAGAGATGCATCTTTTTTGTAGATAATGCTATTTGAAAGGTTTTTTTTAATTTGGAAACAAGCTTTCTCCATTTGACCTTTGACCTTGAATGACCCCTGATGACATTTTTTGCGTCAACATTCCACCAAGTTTCAGGAACGTGCAATCCTCAAACTTTGAGAAAATGTAGGTTAACATTTTGGTTAACATTTTCAGCACGAATGGACACACAGACGGATGGACACATGGACGGAGCCCATTTTATAGTGCCTTTTTCGAACCCCTCAGCTATGGTCTAGGTCAGGGATTCTCTACTATTGTAAGGTCCAAATTGTGATCAAAATGCAGGAGTGACAAATAATGAATATCGTGCAGCAGTGGCAGTAGGATTAACAGTTTTAATTTTGCTCATTTTAGCTGAAAATAAAGGGACTTTTTAATTTTTTGCCGCAGCCACGGGCCACTGCTAAGGGTGCTGTGGGCTGGATTTGCATGCAGGGTGCTATTTGAGAAGGCCTTTTCTAGGTTTTATTTAAGATATAGGTCAAGGGTTTTTTTAAATCAAAAAATGGTGTCAAGATCTTGTGTTTAAAATCTGAAATCTCTGGGGCTTGCTTGTATAAATATTGTAAGACACAGCCATGATTTTCTGCCAATGTAATCCTAACAAACTATTTTAAAGTTGTGAAGAAAGTATTCCTACCAAATGTAGGAAAATTGTGCTCCTTCATTGCACACACAGAAAAATACCTTGTGAAAAAACAGGTGAAAATTATAGTTTCAATTAGTTTTGTTACTACTAAGACAAATAGCAAGCATGTATAGTTTATCTCAGAGTACCTTTTCCCCCGTTCTCGGGTTTTTTCTTGCCAAAGTTTGTTGTTAAGCACTTCTGCGTACGGATGCACTTACTTACGCACGTATTTGCAGTGCGTGATTTGTTGAATTTGATTGTTTACGCTCGCGCTGTTTGCGCGCGCGTTAAGAGTGGCGTACACGGCACGATCTGAAAGGAAAAACAACTCTGAGAAAGAGTAATGTGATGGTTCATCCCGAAAGGGGGGACTTTGCAGATGTTATCAATTTTGATTGTATCATTTTATCTGTTAAAGCATTTTTTAAGCTTGTTTAAATTGATCAAAGCAATCAAATTTTACAAGAGAAAATCGGCTTGAATTCTTATTATTTTCTTTATTTTTTGCTACCTATTTTCTCCAGTTTCTTGAAAAGTGTTCTGTCACAAAGTCCCCCTTTTCGGGGTGAGTCATCACATATAGTTATGTTTAAAAGGGAGGTCGGAGCCTCACGATTTCTGAAAATTTTATATTGATCATAACTTAAAAACTATATAAAAGTGTACATTTTTAGAAAGGGAATTTCCACAAGGAATCTATAGCATCAGATTCTCGATTAAACAACTTACTTTTTAGTAACTCGCCAAAAACAAGTTATTTTGCCCAAAAAATTTGAACAAGCCTAGAAAAAATATTATTTTGCCAAAATTTTCGAAAATAGGTATAAGTCATATCGATAGTTCTAGGGAGTGTTTTCTCATTTTGGTCCAAAAGTAGGGGAATTCATACATAGGTCAAACGATGGCGCCCTTCGTTTCAAAAAGTGTGCACTATGTCAAAGATAAAATTTTGTGTGTAAGTCTATGGAGAAAATGTTTAAATTCAAATTAACTTTTTAAATTCTGTCACTTGATCAGATATGAATATATGGTTGTGTTTGTAAGTAACTGATTAACAACATACACCCAGATAAAGATCATGAAAGTGACGCTCTAAGAAGCTAAAATGGTTTATATTTTGCATTGATCTCTATGGGAAATAGGCAAAAAGCCATCTTGGTGGACATGGTGGGCATATTTTTTTGGGAATTTGGCAAAATCTTCTTTTTGATGTAACTTTGTAATTACTTAACCTAGAGAGGTGGTTCAAATGTCATTTTGTTGATAATTTTGTCATCTTTAATTTGAAATCACTTTTAAGAAAATATTTTCAATTTGAAAATTTTATGATTTAGCCTACCAAAAGGCCAGAAATTCCATTTTTTACAGAAAATGTGATTTTTTGGCATGTTTAGGCCAATTAATTTTGAGAACACTTTAAATTTAATCAAAAATTTGAGAACATTCCCTAAAACAACTAGTTTACTTTATTAGTTTTCAAGTTATGATAAAAACAATTTTTAGGGATTGTGTGCCTCCGGCCTCCCTTAAACATGTTATTATCATGAGCAAGGTATACAAGCAGGTCATTATCAGAGTCGATACCTTATAACAAGCACGCTGTTTCGTAAACTAGCAATAATCATATTAGATTGGATCACGCCATTACGCAGGTTATTAATGGTAAACAAACCCACACTCAGAAGTCTAGCTGAAAATGACCAGTGCACCCAAAAACAAACAATTGTATATTTCAAAAACAGACCTTATATATTATCATTTTCTTATTTATTTTCTCTCTTAAAGAGACAAAAGTTACATAACATTTACAATACAAAGTTGTTTTTGCTACAAAATCCTATGAAATTTGCATGAAAGTGTCCTTTTTGTCTCAATCATTTATTATTTTTAGGCTCTAAAATGCACATATTTCCATAAAGATATCAGTTCGGCGGAACTCACAATTCGGATACGTATCTGAATTTGGATACCCACATACATTTTGTATCTAAATTGTGATACACTTATCAGAATTAGGATATGGAGGGGTTACGCCTGTCGTGGCGCAAGAAACAAATAGATAGCGCAATGTATCTGTGGAATTGTCATTTCCATCTGTGCAATTCCAGCGGGACAGCTTCGAAACATGTCCTGATAGCTCCTTATCACAGAAGGCAAAATAATTTGGCCAACACTTTCTTAGAATTTAGATGACAAATGATGATAATGTTATGACTTTTACACATACCGGTATGGTGTGCGGCGAAGTTGAATATTAATTTCAGCTGATATCCCGTTTCAGCTGTTTTTAATCCAAATTCTGATATGGGTATCAGAATTTTGATACAGAGTATAGTGCATAGCATGAAAACTATATCATACATATTGATGGTTTAAGGTATTCTGACATTTCATGCTGTGAAGAATCGTAAGGCAAAAAAAATTGTTGTGTTGTCCTCAGCGACCAACCGACCTTATTCAAAAATTTAAAAAAAAAAAAAAAAATGGTCAGGAAAGCACCCAATTTTGCTCAGATTGGGTGTGTTTTGAGGAAATATTTTGAAAATGGTGCAAAATGCACCCAAATTTCATAATTTAGGTGCTTTTTATTAAAAAAATTATTTAAAAAATACAAAATTCCGACCGACCGACTCATTTTTTCAGAAATTCCACTTGAGGGCAACAACAATTTTTGGGTGTCATGAATTTGGTGTCATTTTAAAGTTGAAGGGATACCTGTTAACATTTTCAAATTCTGATGCGAGAGACTTCTGTAATCACTTGAATTTATGAGTAACGTTTACGAGCAACTGACATATGATGCCCAAAAGGTACACCCAAAAATATTTACGTAGCTTTTGAAAACCGAAAAGGGTCTCCAAAGCACAAGTACGACCCAAAAAATGATCTCATTTTCAATCTTTTAACAAAGTGTACCATGTACACGGCCTGTAATACACGCTAGCGCAACATCGTTGTAGAATGGTGGATGGTCACATCTATATACCTAGATGGCCCCATCCTGGACTTCTGTTGATATTGTCTGAGGTATTGTGACAATTACATTAATGCATTTTGCCAAATACAGAGGTTAATTGTGGAAATATTATTAGTTACCCCCTGTTTATTCACGAAATACGGGCAATATCTAGGGTCTGGTGCCATATTCCATTCGGCCGATCCTTTTAAGTATACATGAATTCTGTAAACTCGTTGGTAAACTTACCATCAAAAACAAAATTTTAATCATAAAAGCTTTATAAACAAAGCATGGAAAGCCCCAAGTAAGCCATGCCGCGCACTTGGTTGGGTGTGCGCGTATTGATCTACATGTGTACGCTTGCGTCACGACCAATGCCTAAACGCTGCATTCCATATGCGATACACTCTTACGTAGCAACTTAAACGACGCGTGAACACATTTTTAACTCAATTGATAACGAGCAATATAGTGTTTGTGTATGAGTCACGGAATACAGAATATATTCAGGGTTTGGCTTATTTTTATTTCTGAAAATCATGAATACGGGTTTTGTTTAAAATATGTTTGACCAATGAGATTACAGAATTCATGTACACTAAAGGATAAAATATAACATCCTTATTTTTTTGCTGTGATTTGAGATCAATTAAACAAGAACAAATCCATCCACACAGGATGCATGGGCAATATACACTCACGGCCAAAACTGATTACGCACATAAACTATCATGAAAAAGAACCTTTTCCCATTAACTTATTTAATACTTTCAACAAAATCAAGTTTGTGTATATGAATCACTTATCTTTAAACATAAAAAAATTCATATTCATGTTTCCTATGATATACGACCTTTTATTATAACTGCTAAAATGTTTAAATTCTTGAGCCATACCCAACAGACACATATCCCATAGACACTACCACATAATAGTTTATCTCAGAGTTGTTTTTCTTCGTTCGCGGGTTTTTCTTTCCGACGCTTGTTGTTAAGGCCTTCTGCATACTGATGCACTTATTTACGCACATATTTGCAGGGCGTAATTTGTTGATTTCGATTGTTTACGCTGACGCTGTTGGCGCGCGTTAAGAGTGGCGTACATGACCCGATTTGAAAGGAAAAACAACTTTGAGGAATAGTATAAGGTGGCTTACTCTCTAATATGCCTCATTATCTCTATGTAACACTACATGGGAGAAAAAAGAATAAAGACCCTCATGGGCTTTGAAAAACAAAACATTAGACCAATGTGCAGTTTTTATTTTGTTTTTTTGGCTGTGAGTGTAAACATATTTTCAGTAAACCATACTTTTAACTAGTAAATGATTGTTGACATTTTGGATCATCAATACTGCTGAACTGATTCAAACAGTAACTGAACTGATTCTAATGTCAAGTTCTTACAGTAGCATCCATTAATTCATAGAGTTCTTACAGTAGCTTTCATTTTTGAGACCTATTCAAGTTGACTATTAATCCCTTTCAGCTATAGCAGTGAGATGAACGTCAATTTCTGTTTCTGTTAAGACCCTGAAAAAAGAAACAAAATAGAACAAAGTCAATCACATGGATTTTTTTTTAAAGCAAGGCACAGTGATAAGTTTTATGTATACCCAATTGTGCGTCCAGGTTTTTTTTTTAAATAAATTTTAATTATGAATATTCATCAGGTTCGTTGATATAAATTGAAGAATGGATTTTCATGATGCCGATGCCCGCTTCATCCGTGAATCTATATGGATCCGTAAAATGAACACTAAAACTATGAATTGTGACGAGGGGACCCACTACTTAAGTCACTTTATGATCCTCTCCTCTTGATGACGTCATCAAAAGACCTACGTCACACCGGAAGTAAGACGAGGAAGAAGGATCACTCCAATGAAGTCTGTTGACCATGACGGACGAAACTGTCAGAAGGTTAGTGTTAGTTTAACCAATGGTTCTGTTATATGAAAATCCAATCTTCAAATTTTAATCGGTCTACATTGGTATGTTGACAAAGTTGGAGTGGGGGGTTTTGGGAAGAAATCCCAATGAGGCAAACTCCTGATACTCAAATAAGGCACATTTTTAATGATTTCAAATATAAGCTCCTGCTTTCAAAGGTACTTTTAAAGCCCGAGCTGGCACAAAAGTATTTCAATGTTCAAATATCAGGGGAATGAAGTCTATTGGGGTTGACCAATTTTGGTGACAGGGGAACATGAGAAAAATCACTGCACATTTAAAGTAGGGTATATTTTTTTCATTGAATGCAGTAATTCATATTCCGAATCTCCATATATTCTACAAATATTGAATGCCTGAGATTGTAATAGTACAAAATTTGATTGAATGATATATTTTGTACTATTGCCCATACATAGGCATTCAATATTTGTTTTATATCATGCTATCACACAGGTTTTGTTTTATGCCGTGCAATAGTGCAAACTATTGCATAGCTCAAATCACTGTAATCATGATATAAACATATGTATTATTTTCATATATGAAATGGTATATGAATTCTTATTATCCAAAAATCTAATTCAATTAAAGGAGCAACCTAAAAACTTTCGGAACACATATTGAAGCATTTACATGTTGGATAGACCTTTCCTTTAAATTTAGCTAGAAAATATTGAATTTGAACTTAATCATTTTTTTTTAATTAGAAGCTATTAATAAACTGTAATTCCATGGCTGACATACATTTATTAAAGGAAAGGTCCTATTCATATGAAAATGCAATACTCATAAAAAATGTGTACGAATATGTGAAAAGATATCTAGATTGGTAACTTAGAGCCTGTATTTTTCGGGACTCACTGCTTTGATCACTCTCCAGAGGAACTTCAAAGATTAAATATGTGGGTTTTCAACTCCTAACAGATGACTTGAGTAAAACAGCTCCTCCAATGATTTCACATATCAGGCCTGCCAGTGTTAAATTCAAAGGCTGGTATCTTTCCCAGTTGTGTACATGCCTCTTCTTAAAGGACCATGGCCCAATTTTAATTTTTAGTTTCCAATGAAAGATCACTACTATAAGAGGTTTCAGTTTGAAATTCCAGTTGCAGCAGTTGAACTGTTTTGATTTTATGAGCATTTTGTATCTCAAAGTTGCTTTACTTCACTGTGCAAACCTAATTATGATTACAATTATTCTGTCAAAATTCCTTTTCAATAGGTGTGGGCTATTAATTCGGTCAAAATTCCGTTCCACTTATATTTTCAAAATGGATCAGGTCTCAGCTATGAAATTTTACACAAGTAATGAGAAAAATATGAGCAATATTTTGATGTCAAAATCTCAAAAATTGGACCAAGCTCCTTTAATTAATTAACCCTTGTCTACCCTTGCCCCCAGGTTTTTTCCCACTGCATAAAAACGCAAAAACAACCGACCCCAAGCATTTGGGTAAATTCTTTCACATCCTTTTCGGTCATTTTTATGAAAAAATAAGGGAGGTACCACCTAAGGTAGGCCGTCAAAGTTCAGGTGTAGGGGGGGGGGGGGGGGGGGGGGGGGGGGGGGGTTGGTGATGCCCCAGAAAATGTATGCATGCTATGAAGCTGAAACTTGCAGGGCAAGTTAGAATTATCATTTCCCTTCTTTATGAGCAAAAAACCAGATGATAATCTGTTATTTAGAACTTTTATAGGGTTAATTCAAACTGTATGAAGGCAAACCTAGCTGATCAAATATCCTGACAAATATCCTGTCAAAATGCTCACCTGAATTTTTGGTTGTCTCGTGTTACTACTGCCACTTCAATCTCACTTGGTTTGAAATCTGCTGACAAGACTGATGATAAACACTTAATTGCCGTCTGAAAATAAAACAATGAAACAAGAAAATAAAAACACAATTCTTGTTACTACTACAACCTCAATCTCACTTGGTTTGAAGTCTGCTGACAAAACTGACGATAGACACTTAATTGCCGTCTGAAAATAAAACAATGGCACAAGAAAAACAAAACACAATTCGTCAAAAGGTTCTAATTCAAAATCAAAATGATGCTCAATAAACCTTGGGTCTCTGTCAGAGACGGAGCTAGCGAATTCATGCAGACTTTTCAAATTTTTTCGCATGTTATCACTATTGCTACATTGACCCCACTCCCAATTTTTTGTTTCCCTGAACTTACTTCTAGTTTCACATAATACATGATGGGTTTGAAAGTTCAATATATTTCTAGAACAGAATTTAATTCCGTAGGAGGGGGTGTGGGGGGAATGGGCACTCACATACTCCCTTTTTAAGACTGACAGGCCACTCATTAGATCCCCATTTTCAGCATGGTTTAGTTCTTTAGACCCAATTTTAACGAAAAATACAATCATTAAAAAAGATCACACAATGCGAAAATTTCCAACTCGGTATGCTATTTTGTGGCTAGAATTTCATTTCTCTTTGGCTCCCACCCCCACGCCCCCTACACAACACAGAATTTTCACTTGACCCAAAATTCAGTGCAGTGCCCAATCCCGCCCCATCCCCCCTGGAATTTAATATCTATTAGAAAAATGACAGACTGGCTAAGATTTGTAAACTAATGGACAATTTTGAGTGTTTACATTTTGACATAATTTTGATTATTATTTAAATCTAGAGCCACAACAATTGTTTCTGACAGTGATTTTTGTTCACATTGAAACACATTTTACCCGAACAACTGTAAACATTGGCTTAAGGTAGCTCTAAAGGCTATTTACACATGTCAGAAAATTGGCTATAAAGTGAATAGCTTTTGGGAATGGGAACCAAAACCTGTTTCCATTTAAAGAAAACCCTTCAAAGGTAACATATATTAAGTTTTATAATATTCGGTCAATTTCTTTTGTTTTTCTTTATTTTTTGAAAATTCCCTGAAAAATCAGAGTTTTTGAATTTTCATGTCAAGAGTGAATGTGCTATGACATTCAAATTTTAGGGGCTGGTGAAGGATTAAAATAGCTAAATTATCTTGTGGGCTTTTTGCAATTAAGGGGCCTGTTAAGGCTTTTATTTTGACTTTCTTTTTTGGCTTATAAGTCTAAAAATATTAAGTTACAGTATAAAAAGTATACATTTCTAGAAAGGAAATTTGATAAGGAATCTGTTTATGCTATTGGTTTGGTTCAAAAATGACCATATTTGGCAAAAAATAGCAAAAAGCAGTGATTTTGCCTACACATGAAACGGGAAAGGTAACTAAAAAAATTGTTACTGCCATTTTATCACATATATTTTTTTGGAAACTGCACACAATTATCTAGGATCGCATTTTTTATTTTTTCAAATAAAGCCGAATTTTTCGAAATATAATAAAAAACATGTGAAATGTGCCGTTTCCGACATTTATCTGCATCAATTTTGATAGAAACTAATGAATATCTTTGATTTTAGGACCTTAAATTGAAAAATGAGAAACGCGATCCTAGATTTTGATATACTGTACATAATGGTTGACAAATCTTTCCTTGTACTTTTTAGTTTTTTTAGTTACGTTTCCCGTAAAAATGATGTTTTTTCAACAAAACTGAAATGGAGAAATCCCGTGTTTAATGAAGAAATCGCACATTTTGACCTAAAATCCATGAATTTTGAGGTCTAAACTTTGGGCATCGGACAATAAAACTTATTATGTAATTGATTTTATTGGTAAGTATTGTACTCAACTTTCAGATCCGAATTTAAGCTCCTTATTTTGTAAATATTGAAAGAAATCTAAAATAACAATGTTCAATTATTTGGTCTTTGTTTACAATATTGACAAGTTTATTGCGGGATTTTAACAAATGTGCTCATGCAAGAACATAACGCAACGCGTTCACCCGCGCACGCAGTACTTGTTACCGCGCAAAAAGGCACGCACATCAAAACACGCAACCTAAACGCAAAATATAGGACGCGTATCTATGCCCATAATTTCCCGCCAACAGCCACGTGTTTATTTTACTGTAAAATGTCAAATTGATCTTTTGATTTTACCTATAAATAAGTTTAAAAGTTTTGTTTTGTAGTATTTTATTGTCTGTAATAAAAGGTAACATGCTGAAGTATCAGAAAATGCAGAAAAACTAAATTCTGCTACCGAACAAACGGCCGGGTTAACAGGCCCCTTAAGTGTTTTATTATCAAGAAATATGATTTTTTTAGTTCTAAATTTAGGTATATTTTCAAACACCTATAAAATTTTCTAGAAAAACTTGAATTTTAAAAGCCAACGAGAGATTGTTGCAAATTTTATAAGCTTCTAAATTGAAGCATGGGAAGTATGAATGAAAATTCTGAGAAATCTGACTATTCAGTGTTTCTAGAAATTAACACAATAATATTTGGGTAGTAGAAACATTAAAAGTCTCTCGTTCATAAACGATGAAGGGAATTTTTTAAAAGCAAAATTTATGAAAATCTGTGATCAGTTTGCAATGCAAAGAAAAAAAAATAGTTTCATTTGTGAACTACTGCCACAGAAATAAATTCTTTTGTAAATAGTATTATTTTCAGAAATTTGTCAAATCTTGTGAAATTTTCATGGTGGCCAAATTTGCCGTGTACAAAGTCTATGGGAAATTTGAAAAATTAAAAATAGCATAACTCAAAAACGCTTCGATGGAAAAAAATAAAATTTGGAATACAAGTTTTTTTTCATGATTCTGCACATTCTGTGAAATTTTGAACAAATTCTGTGCAGGACACCGCAGCCGTTAGAACCACCTTAATAAGCACATTAGTTCATTTAACCCTTTCCAGTCTGACCACTTTTCCACCCATGGCTGAAGGCATTTTACCTGTAAACTGACTTTTAAGAAATATTATACATGATTCAATGAAACATCAGCATAATATACTGTCTACATTGCCTGTTAAAGTGTTTTGGAAGGTAAGGGGAAGTGAAAATAGTTATTCAGTTTTAGTTAGGGCGTCTGGGAGATGTCCTACACCTGAGGTGGCAGTAATTTAAGGCGTCCCCCAGACGCCATACGACAGGAAAGGGTTAAACGGTGATTGATATATTTTAATGCACCAAATAGCATCACTTTTTCAAAAATCTCTTCCTTCTCAGGTGAATCACTCACACGCTACGTTGGGTGCTATGCACATTCTTACAGGAAATACCTAAGGCATCCTGATGCTGCACCTGGCACTCAAATTACTCTGGATATAACTCTGATAATATAAATACACTTTCAGTTCATATACTGTATAGAGGGAAATTTTCGCTGGGGTTTTATTTTCACTCTTTTCGCTGTTGACTTCTTAACCTTGAAAATAAAACACAGCTAAAATATTATTTATACATAGACATCAATGGACAGATGCTTGAAACCAAGAAAATATTACACCCAAAAAATATGGCTCAGTCCAAACCGTGAAAAATTAACCCCCCTAAAATATTCCTCTATACAGTACACATTTCTCTTCAAGGGTATGCTATGACACTAACCCAAGGAAATTTTCTAGGGGAATCTGGATTCGACGCCATCTTGCGTCACTCATGGAGCAGAGTTATTGTACCTCCAGATATATTCGGAGTTTGCGCATTTTGATTCACGTGCAAACGGTGTCTGTATTTCATGGAGCGTGTATTGGGACTTGCACTGATCAAAGAACACTGATTTTCGCACAAATCCGTTTCGAAGTGTGGCACGTAAAATCTCGGAGATACAATAACTCGCCCTCCATGAGCGACAATCCAAGATGGCCGCCAAGAAATAGGATTTACACAGCAGGCAAATCAGAATGGCGCCAAGTCCAGATTCCCCTATTATAAAGTTCCTTCCACTCACCTCGACAGTCTGATCAAATGTGAAGTCCTGTTTCTTCTTCAGCTTCTTCTCCAGGAAACTATTGGCTTCTGTTTGTTTGACACCGACACTGGTTGCCTTGTAACCACAGTAATATCCGGCTGGGTCAGTCTTGAATACTTGTGGGCCTAATTCATCATCCCAGCCAATAAGTATCATGCCTAAAAAGAATAAAAACAACAGAAATAGGAATGTTGAAACAAACACAGATAGGCCTACTGGTTGCCTTGTAACCACAGTAATACCCAGCTGGGTCAGTCTTGAATACTTGTGGGCCTAATTCATCATCCCAGCCAATAAGTATCATGCCTAAAAGAAAGAAATATGAACGGGATTATTACAGTGTAAAACATGGCTTTAACCCTACTTTACCAAACCCTTACATCAGTAGCATGGCTAGAGTTTCAATATTAGGGGTGCGCTAAGTTTTATGACGACCGACAACCGACCTATAAGAGGCACTCAATTTTGCCAAGTTTCAAGGGCCTTTATGTAGAATCAATATTTTTATTAAGGATTCCAGAACTTGGACCAGTTTCACTGAAAATTACCAGAAACTTGCTCTAGGTCTTAAACTCTTCCGATCTGGAATTTCTTTTTCACAAAACGCTTTATTTGGGCGAAAGCTGATCAGAGCGCCACATGGTATTCACTTATGATAGCTGTAGATCGCCGGGATTATTCTTTTTGCCAAAATTGATGATGGCGCTAGATACCTCTTTGAACTTTGTATCAGGCAGTTACAGGCTGATTTCTGATTTTTGTCACCTTTTCTTTTAGAGATATTTCTATAGGTTACAGTACTCTAGAAATTAATTATGTCCAATTATGCACGCTTTTGCGAGCTGCTGTTAGCAGCTTTCCCGAGTGAAAGAGTTAACTTTGTACACAAATTGATTGATGAATCTAGAGCATTTCACCTGGCACAAAGTTGCTCCATTGCTTCCCTAGACAGATGCACAAGCAATATATTTACAGGAATTAAAAATTGACCACATAAAGAATTAAGTTACATTTATACACTATGCAAGAAATAAAAAGAATGACAAGTTAAAGGGGCATTGGACAAGTTCAGCATCATCCTCAAACTTTCCCAAAGCATTTTGAGATTTTTGCATCATTTGAAGCATTAGTGGTAATAATGGCATAGTCAAATTTTTAAAATTGGCCTTTTCAGGAGATCTAATGCAAACTCCAAATTTCTTTTGATTTATCTGCAATCTAGGATGTGAAAGGACTGTTTTACAAACAAATCTTTTGACTCTTTCTAGATATATAGCATTAATAAATATGTTTAGAGAAGTCTCATACCCTCATACCCAAGAACAAACAAAATAAAAATCAAATTTTGAACTTTTCCCGATATCTGGTAACTGGCTGTTATTTTCTAACATATGAAATGTAAATCATCCACAAATAAAATGTGGACATTTTGTCTGATGCCCCTTTAACTTTGTACACAAGTTTATTGGTGAACCATTTTACAAATTATCTGGCACAAAATTGCTCCATTGCTCCCCGTTATAAAATGCTTGTGTAGAATACTATAGGTCAAATAAAAATTTATTGGACAGTGTAAAACAGAAATCCAGGGCATGGCTTGCATTAAAGCAATACTATAAGATTTTGATCAAAAATTGTTTAAAGTAAAAACATCATAAAATGGAGGAATGAGGCTATCTAAAAGCGTTTTCAAGAGTATTTTGTGAAAAAATTGTTTTGCCGCCATAAAATGGATAAAAAGCAGATGCATGCTTTCCTATACTAACACATGTGGAATTAAATTTGGGATCCCAAATTTATCCCAAATTTAATTCAAGAAATGGTCTTAACAAAAAAAAAACAAGCATCTTTGAGCCAAATTGTTTGGAGGGTATTCATACCTACCAAAAACAAACCCGATAAGCCCAAACGAGAGCATCAATGATGCAGATGCTTCCCACTTGTTATTAACAATGTGTATGATCTAAACATATGTAAACAAACCAGCAACTAACATCCAGCAAAGTTGAAAATTTGACCTTTCTTTCGACCTTTGGCTCCAAGGGATAGGTCGAACGACAGAGTCACAATTATTTTTAATCACTCATCCAAGACGAACAATTTGACACCTTTGAAAATTGATCTTTCTTTT
>JXSR01S004544.1:30292-43737 GCA_000969725.1 Ophiothrix spiculata
CTCACTGTCTGTAATTAAAAATCTGATCAATAAATATATTGTTTCGGAGGTTACAGAGGTGTTAACGGAAAATTTAACATTTCATTTCACATACTCAAGAAATCCTATTAAGTAATTAGATTAAAAAAGATTTTGTGTGTAAATTAAAGTACCACTGTTAATGTTATATTATAGCAACAAGTGAACAAATTCAGCGTGATTTAGTACCAACAGTGACCTGCTAGATGTGGTCATCAATTGTTAACGGAACATGTAACCTCCGAAACGTCATAGTTCATTGTCTCTATCCACAGAAATTAAATCGAACTGATGCTGACAACCATACTAGCAAGAAAGGTTGAACACTTGTCTATAACTACAAGGAAAAAAAATGGAAATTTAATTCAATCCAATAAAATATCAAGTTATTAGAAATAGGGTGTACAAAAAATGAGACAGCTGTAGTAGTATAAAGTGGGCACATCTTGGGCCATAAAATCTGAAAAGAAAAACACCTAAAGTTGGTTAAGCTATCTGAGGTAGGCTTTACCTAGGACAGTTACATGGCAAAAAAATCATAGAATTTTGTCACTTGGTTAGCAAGCTACAGATCAAAAAGTGTCAAATCCAAAGTTACACCATTGATTGTGAAAATGACCATATATATGCAAAATAAATCCACTGAATCATTGCAATTTTTAGTAATTTTATTCTAAATTCAAGCGAGATCTATTTATTAATTACTTTTTTGGTTTGTGTTTTCGTCTACCGCATACGTGTTGAGTGACGGTAAGTTGGGCGATCATAATTTTAGAACGTAAAAAAAAAAAAATCACGCATACCGCATAGCTATTTTTCTAAAAAAAAAAAAAAATCGCATAGCGCATAGCATTTTTGCAAATCACATGGTTTCTGAGACAAACCTTTTTTTTTTCTTTGGCCTAATTGCAAGGATTTAATTTGGAATCATCATAACAGGCACATTTTGTTCTTCAGTAGCCCTAGTGAAGCTGGTGCACTAACATATTTGATTTTTTAACAAAATTGTTAAAATTGGTCAACAATTTAATTTTAAAAGCTCCATGACATATAAATTATGCATCATAAACACTTTTATAGCTTTTTAACAATCATAAAGAGTTCATTCTTTGGAAAAATATTCAAAAAATCCATAAAAATTTACATCAAAGGCTTGTAGCTCATGAATTCTACGTCGGATTTTCCATAAGACGACGTGTAATGTTTGTAACGTTTTTATGCATGTTTTTGTTCTAAAACAAATACAAAGCAGTCAATTTCAGTTTCCCTTTATATTCTCTTTTAGTTAGCTTGTTGCTATTACAGGATATCTTTGGATTTTGAAATGTTTAAATCTGACTGTGTAGCCGTTACGGGGCCTGTTTCAAAATTGTCGTAATCATGTCGGACGGAATTTGAGAAACGGCTCACACTTTTTAGGCCTATATGGGAGGTCAACAATTGCAATCTTTTCACATAAATATACCTACTGGACCTTCCTACTAAGACATCACATGATATACCATTGATAAATAATATCAAAATTCCAACAGTTGTAAAATAGCTCCACAAACAGAACTTACTTTTAGAGAGGCCTATAAAATTCTCCACATAATTATTCTATTATTCAATATTTATTTTCAACATCATCAACTTGCTCATTTGAAGTTTCTTTTCTGTCATAACTTGTCAATTGCAAGCTACTCTCTGGGGATCATATCACAATACACTAGAATCAAGGGGATCATATGATACAACATTGTATTGAACCAGTGAGTCAAAACACTTGAAAATATTGACAACTATTCAATATCTGTTAAAGCTAGTTGTGTCGTCTGTATTTGTGTCGTCTGTAATTGTGTCATCTGTAAGATGAACACAAAGTTTTATAACAGTCCTAAAAACCCATAGGTTTTATATAATTATACAAAAATCGACTATATAGCCTACTGCCTAATTATTGCAAGTGCAAATGGTTCATTTAATTTAATGATAAACATTAAATTTCTTTTCATTTTGTACACAGGAAGGATGGCCAGCAAACTTTCCAAGACTAAAACAAGAACTCCTCAACATCGAAAGCTTCGGACACCATGTCTAGTGTTTTGTGATGACTGTGGGGCCCTTCAATTGAGAGCAGTAAGAAAGCAACTCGAAGTACTATTTACAAGAAGATTGCTTAATCCTAAAGTGTGTGGTATTTGTAAAAAATCTATAAAGGAGTTGCAAACATTTGAACTTAGTCAGAAGAGACCAGATGATGATCCCAATTTGGGGCATTCTCATGTAACAGGTGATAAACAAAGAGACGGGGAAACTTGTAAACAATATAGTGATTGCTCTTTCAAAGAGAAAGAAGAGTCTGTTTCTGTAAGTGAACAAATTACTGGTAGTATTCAAAGCACATGTGAAGATTCCAAATTTGAGTCTCTGGGGAGAATCAAAGAAGAGAATGATAATGATGATAAAGATCCCGACTATAAAGAGGGATTTGAAAGTGAAGATTCTGAATCTGAATTAGAGTACGAAAAAGAAGGAAGAACTCCTGAGACTTTGGAAGTTGTGGATCCTAAAATTCGCAAATTGATGAGATCATCTGATGATCCTAGTAAACCCTTCAAATGTAAATTATGTAACGTTGATTCTTTTAAAGAGCTCGCAGAGTTCTTGGAACATTCTGAGATTCACACGAAAAGGAGTCCAAGAAAAAAGCCATACAAGTGCATTTTGTGCAGCACAAGATTTGCAACTCAATCTGAAATTGTTAATCACAGAGCTGAAAAGTGCACTCCATATAGTGAGGATGATAAGCGCGAGTTAATGAAATGGCTTGATTCGCGAGTTATAGACATGATGGGTGAGGCGCGACGAGTTCAGATGCCATTTCGTTGTAAAATGTGCGCAAGCATGGAATTCAATACAATATATGGGTTCTTAAAGCATCAAAAGGATAAACATGGTGATCAATATCCTGCGATAGATTTTGAGGTTTTGATCAAAAATGGGTACATATGTACTCTTGAAACCTGCGAGCAGACCTTCTCGACGTTATTTCTCGTCAAACAGCATTATATGCGACATACAGGAGAAAAGCCATTCAAATGTGTATATGAAGGATGTGATAAAGCGTTTAAAGACAAAAGAGAATTGAAATCGCATGCTCGTATCCACGAAGAGAGAAAATTCTTGTGCCCTACATGCGGCACGAGACTTGTGACCAATAAGCAGCTGCAAGATCATATTAAATACGTGCATTTGAATTTAAGACCATTTCAGTGTCCGCAATGCGATACAACGTTCCATACAAAAATCAGAATGGAAAAACATCTCAACAGGATTCATTTGAAACTCAAGCCGTACATTTGCGAAATTTGCGGCAAATCGTTTGCGGATAAATCTGAATTGAAGCTTCATAAAACTATCCATGCGGAACAGAAGAAATTTAAATGCGACCAGTGTGATCATGTGACAGGGAGGTTAAGCACTTTAGTCGTGCACAAAAGGCAACATTCGGGAGAGAAACCGTTCAAATGTAATTGGTGCAATAAGGCGTTTATCCAACGGATCAGTTTGACGCAACATTTACGGAAACATCACGGCGGCAAAAATACTAGGCCAAGAGTGCATGTGGAAGCCTCGACGGTAAGCAATATTTTACCAAGATCGGACAATGTTGAAGTTAATAGGATGGTGGATATTTTTGAAGGTGCATTGGATAGAACGGAGCTTTTGGAGGGTAGTGGGATGGGTGCTGTGCATTTACATGGTGTAGGAAATATCCTACCATTAAGACCAGACCATCCAGAGGAGATGATGGATATAGCGTTTAAGTCATTGTAAAACTTGAGAGGGAATTTGTAAAAATTGTGACCCGTCATATCGAAAGAAACCTTAAGGGTCCCAAAATCAAAATTGATATTTTGGTCTAATCTGAAAGCAGAGATTTCAAGCTTTAAAATGACACCTTGCTTTTGGTCATTGGGTGTTTGGTTGCAAAGTTACATCCAAATTGGTAAAAGGCATCAGGCTGATTTGGAAACTATAATTCTGAGAAAATGAAGTTTAAAGTTTTTGTACTGAGTAAAACTTGGATGGAGAGAGGGTTTTTATCTTGGTTTTAAACACATTTTTCTATGTTTCGGATGTTGCAACCTGAATAATATGATAGGGGACACTTCAAAGGTAACATCTCTGATGAAATTAGAAATTCAACCTCGGACGCAATTTTTGACTCTGGTCAACTTCAAGGTAACTATTGATATGACAGGTCACAATTTAGACAAGATCTGCTGGGATTTTAATAGATTTTTGAAGGGAGATCAAAAAGTTTGACAGATCACCTAGAAGTTAAAGAGCTGTTTTGATAAAATTTTGTCAGAATGGTCTGGGAAAATGGTCTTATAGGTATTTATCCTGGGTATTTATTCTTTCTTTACAGCTGGCGCTTACTACTAAAACTGCATGGAGAAAATTGCAGTGTGATTAAATTCCTGCATTTGTCGGGGTACAGTGTCAAGTATATGTATGATGACACGCCCAAAGTTTAGTTTAATGTCAAAGTATCGATTACGTGTAGGGTCTCCATTTTACCAAAATTATCTATCAACAAATTAAGTCACAGTTCGATGTAATAAACCAAAGGCGACTCTGATCGTTTTCAGTAAAATACAGAGTGGATTTTTTCACTGGAAGATCTCTACAGTGGTTCGGTTCAGTTTTATTTCAAAGAAATGTGCGTTAAATGTGCTACTTTGAACAGTAGGGATCACATAAAATTACATTCCTGACTCTATATATTTCTTCTAGGTGACATCAAAACCCAAGTTGCAAAAAAGGCTTAAAAAAAATAGCGTTTTCATCAACTGTTGAACTATACATTTTGTAACTCTCAAACTATTTGACTTTATGCCTACATGTACATGTATACAGAACTAGTGGAATTTATATACTGAATGTGATCAAAACCTGCATTTAATGAAGGGTGAATCAGGTATCACCATTAGAAGTTCTTATCCAAAACCACCATTTTCAAACCCTGGTGTGAAAACAGTATTTTGAAATCGCTATTTAGGGTGTGAATTTGAGGGAAAAATCACACAAATTCATGCCAGAGACCTCACTTGACTATTTTTAGAAGTAATTTGTGGCTATAAAGTCATTTTACCTTGAAAGAAAATATATTCAACATTTAGTAACTGGATTCAATTTTCTCCAACTAAACAGCTCCTAGATTTTTACTTCAATGCAGGCTTGAACTTTTGAGGAAAATTCAGTTAACATTTTCCTTAAATTTGGGCTATTTTAGGTATATATAAATTCGGGAGTATGCTTCTATAGATCGATGGAATAGTCAAATAGGCCTATATAATAAGAACTGGTAACATTTCCACAAAATTCTTACAATATACATTCAGTGTTGGTGAATTACTTGATGCAAGTAAAATATCACCGACAGGACAATTTATTTTTAAAAGTGCAATATTCTGTGCATGGTGTATCATGCACAACTTTAGAGGAAAATACACAATTTCAAAAACATTGTATCATTTCCTGTTAAAATGTTACATTCACTTGATTTGTGGAGTTAAGATGATTATATGTTACAGAAACAATTAATGAACTGTCTCATATAATAAATAACTTGTTATCTTGAATTGACTTGTCATGCCCTGGCATGGGACGAGTCAAGTATTGGTTGCTGGTATAGCATGACCACAGTTTATCAAAACATCCCCTAAAGGATCAGTTTTTCTAAAGCCAAAATTACAAATTGTTCCCCTATTCACATCCTAAATGAGGATTTTACTGATGCCGTTTTCACACAAGTATTAAAAAATGTACACTATTTCTTGAAAATGGGTGCCACCTGATTCATCCTTTTGTCCTTAAAAACAACCCTCTTCACCTTTTTCTAGGTCACGCTATGCCTGCAACATTACACTTGACTACCAACTCCCCATTACACCCCACCCCCAGGTGTCATGCTCAGCAGTTGTTCAAAATAAAACACATACAGACAACTTGCTCTGACTTTCAAACAGTGTAGTTTTATTTATTCCCTGTCCAGGCTGATATGTCCTCTCATACCATTCTCCAGGAGGTAAATTATTTCAACGATCAATGATGATGTACAGGGACTAAAATATAATTTGTAAAATAATACTTTGCAATCAATGCTCGTCTTGTATAATAAATTATATTATGTTCCAATACATTTCAATGCAATGTTCTTTGTAAAATGGTCAGATCAATCAATCAGTCAATCAATGATACAAGTACTTGCATAACATGCATAACCCATGAAACAGTCTATTCGTACAGGGGACCCACGGCTATGTATATAGGTTTTTTTTTGTTTTTTTTTTGGAGGGGGGGGGGGTAGATATTTCGTGGACTGAATGTATGTTAAATGGGCTGAAAGACGTCCTATTCAGTGAACACTTGCATTTGAAATCTGTTTAATTTTCCGGTAGAAGCACATTACCCTTTCTTTTAGGTAGCATTATTTTAAGGCCTTCATGATTAAATTTGATTTGATTTATGTACCAAAACATACAACAAACTTGAAAGTATTTTTACGTGACCAGCATGTTATTTCATTGCATTTTTATTGCATTTATCTCAAGGAGAGTCAATCACATAGCTAATGACATTGATTTCAAATTTCCGCATAATGAACACAAACCCCAGTTCAATTAACGTATTGTGGATGGTCAAGATACATAATACGTCAAGATAATAGACACGGTGAGGCAAATTTATTCTTTATAAACAAGTGTTTAATTTACCCGACCAACAATAATATGAAATCACTTAATAACTGGCAAATTGATATAAAGCATCATCCCTCTCACGCACAATGGACTGTGTCCAAAAATATAGGGGGACTGACATATCAAGGTGAATTGTGTATAATACATATTTACTAGCTGATGTCACAATCAACTCATAATTTGACACACTGACATACATGATTCTAATGGCATATGTGATGACTCACCCCAAAAAGAGGGACTTTGAGACAGAACATTTTTCGAGAAATTGATGAAAATAGGCAGCAAAAAATGAAAATAAGAAGAATTTCCAGCAGATTTTCTGTTGTAAAATTTGATCGCTTTGATCAATTTCAACAAGTAAGGTGTCATTTTTAAAGCTTAGAAAATGCTGTTATGCTGCTTTCATACTTATTGTCGCTTTGCAGCTCTGTCCTTGCTTCCTTTCACACTTTTGTAGCTTTTCAGATTTGCTGTTTCATGTAGCTCTGAAAGTTGAATTCATTTCAACTCAAAAAAAATTTGTCGTGCGCCAAATTTTGCCGATATCGATTATCTCAGCGACATGTATACAGCTTCATGGCTTTGCCGCTACGACAACCGGAAGCGGCAAGTTTTTGCAAAAAATATACGTCATGCAGTGACAAAGCTGCAAAAGTACATGAGTATAAAGCAGCATAACACATGAAATGATAAAATCAAAATTGATATCATCTGCAAAGTCCCCCTTTTCGGGGTGAGCCTTCACATATGGGTTGAGACATCAAATTGTCTATCACAATCAATGAATTTGTCAAGCTTTTGATTCATTGTATGTACCACAAAAGGAGCAACGAAAATTTTGATGTACAAACCCGACAACGGTGCCATTGCTTGTTGTTTATCTCTATATATGAGGGGTGCTCTGGCAAAATGAGAGGAAAGTCGCAAATTTCAAAATTGAGTTTATGACGTATTTTAATTCTCTATAATCTCAGCTTTTGAATGATATGTAATATGTCACACTTTCTTTCTCCATTCTTCATTTAGAGATCGAAATCCAAAGCAGTCCACTGAATATATTGCAGTAAAAATTAGCTGCAAATCGATTTCAATACTGATTACTGCAGTGTATAATAGCAACATGCAATCAACTAACCGTAAATAATTGCACTTCCTGCAAAGTTGACCTTCAAAACTTTAGGTATACCGTAGGTAAACACTTATGCATGAAGGAGTTTTATATCAAAAAACAAAATTTAACTTTTTCAGCCTACTTTAATTTTAGATGCCATTTATTCAAAATGTAGATTTGTGACTTTCCTCTCATTTTGTCAGAGCAGCCCACATATAATTACAGTGGAACCTCGTTAACACAAAATCACTGAGGGAAAAGAGTTTCGTTTGTCAGGATTTTGTGTTATCCAACTGATTTCAAATAGAATGTCAATACTTGGGACCAAACAACCATTTTGTGTTATCAGGGTTTTTGGGTTAACCAATTTTATGTTAATGAAGTTTCACTGTACAAGGATGAAATGTTTCACCTGTCCTTTTATAATAGTGATAATCCATTGCAGAAATTAAATGTTTTGGTGTGTGTTTTGGGCATAGATTTTAAAAGAACTGATTTCTTAAAATGTGACAATTTTCGAGGTTATGGGATTGCGCCAAGCTAGCGCTACACCTGCACCAAAACTGCGAGAGTACGTGTACGTATAGTAGTGACCCCAGTCTGTTCTGGTCGCGTGCTGCAATTGCATAAAATACAATACGCATCTTATATTTTTACACCAATTTGTGTATACGCAAGCACTAGTGCTTCAGTCAAATTAAGTAGGCTACCCTTCTGTTGCCGGAGTATGGGCCACAGCTGTCACAATAGTTCAACTTTAGAAATTAAAGATGCACAGTTTAAAGGTATTTTCATCTGATGAAGTACTTTTTTGAAGCACCCTCATGTCTTTTTTTTCAAATTTTAAACCACTTTGATGGGGAACAACAGAAAATGACACATTTCCTCGCTTTTCTCAAAAATGAAAGAATGGTTTGGGGTTGTAACATAACTCAATTTTGTTAGAGGCGACCTTGAGCATGAAATGTGGATCATGAATTAATCCTTTAATCTAGATACATTGAGATTTGACGCTTCCATGTTTGAAACCCCATGTCTTTCAACATGATACTTGTAAGCTAGCATTGTGTTCATCCAAGTATCAACTGAATTAATTCATTATCTTCCGTCCATCGGTGTACATGTATTGAGCCTCAATTACACCCTTTTACTAAAAAACACTTGTATTTGAGGTTTTACATTATTATGCATCAGGTGGCCAAAATATCATATAATAGAAATTATATTAAAGTCTGACAAAATCAGTCACGTGACCACCAATTGCAGGTCTGGTACCGATCTATTTTGTAAACAATTGGCCCTGTACTCTGGATGTTTATTTACATCGTCTGAAGAAGTGTGACACTGACTTTAAAGTGGCACTTCATGATCCACTTTTCATCCTCAAGGTCACCTCTTTCAAAATTGATTTTTTAGCTAGAAATACTCTTGATGGGTGTATGTTACAAAGGCCCAAATATTTCTTTCAAATGTGCTTGCATTTTTCAGAAAATTGAAAAAACATGTCATTTTCTCATTATTGTTGGGGCCCCCTACGGTAATTATTACAACACAGTAGCCTACATGTATGGGGATTTTATAAATGCTGAAAAACTTGTAAACGAATGGGGGGAATCAAGTGTAACTTTCAGCATGGGTTAATATGTTGTGCTCTGCTGTTTAGTTAGCTAGAAAAAAGGGGAGGTTGTCGTCATATCAGAGACCTTTAAATATGAGGTTCTATTTATGCTCTACATGTAGGTGGACAAGATATCATATTAAACAATTAATTGAAACAAAATATACCGCTATTGCTTCAATTTTAATAGACATATTTATTGGTATGTCCCCAGTGTTGTGTATGGGATGCTCTATGTCCTAATTCTCCAGACGGCAGGTTTTGTATCGGCAGATTCACTCCTGTAAATTGCGGAAGATTCCGGTAGTTGTGGACATCTCTCACACCAGAATAAACTGAAAGAAAATAAATCAAAGATTTGTTACAATTAATGCAAGTACAAAACCCACAAGCTTAAACAAAACGAAAAGAGCAAAAAATAAACCAAACTCGATGCTACTGGTAGATCCAAAGACCAGTATCCAACATCAAGATCTGGACCTCCACTAAATGCCTTGCGCAAGCGCCTGTCTAAAGTTCAGGATAGTTTTTCAAACCCCACTTGGATCACTGCATTTGTAAATTTGTTTTTTAAAATGCATGAATTTTCATATTGTGTCTTGCTATTCGAGGTGAAAATGGAATGTAGAACTTATTGTGTTTTGACTAAAACAGAAGCTATCAAGTTCTACAACTTTTTGGTAAAGGCATGCTCACACTATCACAAATAGAGGGTAATCAGCAAGCGACGCAAAGCTGCAAATTGCAAATTTGAAGTTTCTGCAAGTTGTCATATGTAACCGTCAGCTGTCATTCTCAAATTCCCTAAAAGTACCAGAGGTTCATTAGTATCAGTCACATTTTCTGGCAAATTTGAAGCATAATGTTATAATTGTTTGCCTTCGTTCAGATTTCGTTGGCAATCAGAGCCCAAAGTTCTTTGATGTTTCCGTGCCATATGACATCATCTGCAATTGTTGAGAGGTTGTCACAATTTTTTGGTAAAATAAGTTGTATGTTGGTCATTATTTACCAGAATGTTGTGAATTAAAGAGTCCGAAGCAATGTTAAATTGGACTACCGGCATACGACCTTCGTTCAGATTTCGTTGGCAATCAGAGCCCAAAGTTCTTTGATGTTTCCTTGCCATATATATGACATCATCTGCAATTGTTGAGAGGTTGTCACAATTTTTTGGTAAAAAAAGTTGTATGTTGGTCATTATTTACCAGAATGTTGTGAATTAAGAGTCCGAAGCAATGTTAAATTGGACTACCGGCATAAGACCCCCCCACACACATACACTTTGATTTTGGTCACTATGTCACATCACTGTTGCAACAAGTAGTTATTGTGCTGACAGACAATCTGCTGCCCGCCGTGTGACTTTGTTGGTTTTTATTCCAGCTTTGTCAAGAAATCATTACCAAACGCCAATTCAAAGCTTGAATTTGGTTAATAATAATAATAATAATAATATTCATTTGAATCACTTGCAATATGAAATACAATATGTACATGTATGGTAACATTCATAAAAACGAGAGCATCAACGATGCATAAGACTCTGCATTTGCATGATGTGAGTTAGAGCTTGGTGACAATAACTCATATGAACAGTTACGAGCAGCGAGGGAATCGCGTGGTCCTATAAGATGGACTAAACACTGCTCATAACTGTTCGTACAAGTTATTGTGACCAAGCTCTTTGATACATGCAACACTGTAACGCTAAATTAGAAACTCACATTGAGTTGAATCTCAAAAAAATTGAAAATTTGAAACTGAAGTTTTTGAAAACACAGAAAATTAACAACTCAAATATTTGAAACTCAAAACTTTGAAACATGAATATTTGAAACTCAAGTATTTGCCATTCAAAAATGTGAACCTCGGAAATTTGAAACTCAAATATTTGAAACCAAAAAATTGAACATATTGAAAATTGGAAACTTGAATATTATTTAAACTTTAAAAATATGGAACTCAAAATTTTGAAACTCAAACATTTCAAACTCAAAAATTTCAAACTTGAATATTTGAAACTCACAAATTTTCTAACCTATCCAAGTGGTTTCTCTGATAAGGGGCCCAAACACAAACACAATAGATAATATGAGGCAATATAAGGGCCTTGTAGAGATAGAACTGGTCTTTGTTACTTTGTCAGAAAATCTTGCTTCTCCTATTTTCTTGTCGCTTTATGTTGATCTTTGTGTAACGTTCACATTCGTCGCCTTATATTGGCTACTATTTGTCATAGTTGTGAGCCCGCTTTTAGTATAAAATGTGTGACCAGAAATATATCAGTTATGAGATTTCTCATCCTAAATAACCCGATTTGAAGTCACACTTCATGAGCATTTGTGTGTTTCAAGAAATGTTTACCTAGGGTGTAAAAGTATCATCTTTTTTGAAAAGAGGAACCCTTTTGTGATTCTTTTAACAACCCTATAATTTTCTTGTTATAAATGCATGCTTAAAAGACCTGGTAGCTGAGAGTCCTAAATAGCGGTTGAAAAGTTATACTGTAAAGCACTTTAATTTCCGGCATTAAAATTTAGCGAATTTGGAAACCCTCACTTTTTGGGTGCATTTTAATTTCACTAATTTGAATCATCTTGCTATTCAATGCTATGTTAACAATTATTTTAGCGGCATTTTAATTTAGCGAATTGTGATACTAGCAAAATAAAAATGCTAGCGAAATTTTCATGCTTTACAGTATATTAACACTATTGTTTCTTGCAGTGATTATAATTCAGATATATTCAAAGGCTTTTTGTGTGGTGTTCCACAGGGCTCTATATTGGGACCCTTCTATTTACTTATATTTTATATGAAAATGATATAACTCATACATCAGATTTTCTGGTCTTTATGCTTTACTGATGAAACAGTCCAGTAGCGGGTACTCTAACAAAGTTTGTTGACTTACCTAGTGGAGGTCTAGTGTTTTCCAAAACTCTAGGTGGCGTGTCTGTATGCTTGGGCCATGAATCTGAGTGAGGTTGTCTTCCAGCGGTTGCCACATCATGAATATGCTCAAATGCACCTGGAGCACTTGGATCACCACCCCCACTTTGAACAATGGAATCACCCATACCAACTAGCCCTGATGATGAAGGCTGTGATCTATAAGCTGCTAAACCATTTTGGGCAGGGATGTTGAGGGGTGTTTTTAATCCATTTGTCATTAGTGGGTTTGTTGTATTGGATTGGAGTTTTGTAGATTGGGGCCGAGAGGCAGATGTATTGCTCATTCTTTCATAAATTTCACCTTCTAAATGTCGAGTATCTGATCGGAATAACCTATTCTTGTTGATTGTGTTGAGAGCCTGGAAATAAGAATATGTAGAAATATTAGAACCATCGAAGTAAAATATAGATCTGTGACTTTAAACCCTGCATAACATCTCTAAGTATTTTTAAAACTTAAGATTTTTGTGTCGTCTGTAAGAAAATTACTTTGGTAGTATGTATGTGTGGCTGTCTGTCTGTCGTGGTTAACAATGTTAACCTTTTTTTCATTATGCCACTATTGTCACATACTTTGACCGATTCACATGGGACTTGGACACAATGGTCCTTGGGTAGGGGCACACATATGGTCCCAACTGAAATGAGGTCAAAGGTCAACAAGGGGTCACCAGAGGTCAATGACTGCTGGTGGTTGAAATAATAAGATTGATCACAAAATTCATATACTTTGTCAGATTTTCATGGAACTTGGACACAATTTTGATGAAAGTTGGTGAAGGGGAGGGTCTACACCATGTGGGGTCTTCGCTGACAAATGCTAATTAAAGGTTCATGGATTTTGGTATGTTAAAAAAAAGTGTGTGGTTCATTTTTCTAAATTTTAAAAGAGTAAAAATTGGAATTAGGTCTTGAAATGTATTCTAGAGGTCATTATATCACAATCCCCCTCAAGCGTTTCACTGAAAAATGCCAATTAAAGGTG
>JXSR01S004546.1:23272-40116 GCA_000969725.1 Ophiothrix spiculata
CGATTTCAAAGGTTAAGGTCTCAAATTGTACGTCTTGGACCAGCGATCAAAAGTGCCAATGGTGACCCAGTTGTATTACCTTTCCCTTGGGATCCACCCCACAACTGAATGATTAAGTAGGCGGTCGATACGCAGGCGAGACTACTGGTTCGCGAACCATCTTGTTTCTGAAAAAGTTGGCATCCATTTGCAAGTGCTTACACAAGCTAATTTTACATTAATAACAGCCCAAATGTAACATGGTCAATTCAAGTCAAAATTTCTTAGTTTTGCAATCAATGAGGTTACTACTTTCACATGATAAGTGTAGTTGAGAAAGTAATTTACTTATCTACTGTATTTGTTTGCTGTATTGTCAAAGTTAAAAAAGTGAAGTTTGAGGGCAAATATATGTCATTTTTTGTAAAGTTTAGGCTTCCGAATTCAACAGCAAAAACTTGAAATAAAACATTTCAAAACAACACTTCCTTCAGAGATCTTAGCCTCTAATGTTGGATTGTAGCCATTCAATATCAGCTTAATACAATGATGACATTGTCGTTTGAAAAAAAAATACAACTCTCGACGAAAAAGCTCCAACCAAATTTTGTGTTTTTCTTCAAAAAAGCTTGGGTGGCTTAAGAGTGATTGACTGTAAATATCAACCAAAAATCAAAAAATGTGGCCAAACTTAAAAAATGGATTTTTCTTATATTTTGTCCATCGATAGTCCTTTGACCATTAACAAACTAAATGATAATATTTTCTCATTTTCTGTTGGTTTCCATGGCAAACAGGCCAATTCCTTATTTTGGTAATTTGGGGCAAATTTAAAGATTTTCAAAATTTTCAAGGTCAAAATATCAAGATTTTGTGTCACCCATTGACTTTGAAACTATTTCTTTGAATATTTCTTTGTACATGCAAGCATTAGCATAATGTCTTATCTATATTTTAGAAGCAACAAAATAATTGAATCTCGCGAAATAGGAATGTACCATTAATTTGAAAAAGGGGTATTTTTTCATTTTTCAGATTTGTCAATTTTGGGGTAACTTTAGAAGCTTATAACATGAATGGTAACACTTTGATTGATTTCAAATTGTGTAGTTAGGTAGAGCAGACATTATTTGTTAGTTATAAAAAGAAAACAGTCTGGGTAATGGATTGACCTATACAGGGTGCTGCCAGAAACTTTGTTATTTTTCACAAATTCAGAATACCAAACATGCACCATTAATTAAATACAAATTTTATAGCAATCATGTTACATGAACACTACCATTACAGAATTTGTTATATGTAGATGCCGTTATGGTGGACATAAACCCGATTTGGGGCTTATTTAAGTATTGCCAGTTTCCCTCCCCTGCTTTTCAAATTCAAGATGGCCGCCAAAATAGCCGATTTTCATTCAAATCAAGCAAAACAGCTTTTAGCTGGCTGATATCATAAATAATCAACAGGAAAAACAATTTTGGTGACAACAAGATCATTTGCCCCCTATTTTTATTGTATGTTTGTAGCAAAATCAAAATGGCGCCTGTTCTAAGATTCAAAATGGCCGCCAAAATATGTTTTTATGCACAAACATGGGTTAGAAAAAAAAAGTATCAAAACCACCAAATGATCAAAATATTCGATGGAAAATGGCTTTGATGGTAGCAATAGTAGCACTTTTTCTCACATAAGGGTGTTAGCATGTTTTAAATCCAGTATTGAGCCTGTTATGAGATCCAAGATGGCCGCCAAAATACGATTTTAGGCACAAAATGGGTTAAACATGCTTTTAAATGGTACCAATCATATGAAATGTTCATGATAATTGATGAAAAATGGCCGTGGGGGTAACAATTAGATTATTTCTTCCAAAAAATATGTTGGCATATTTCAAATTTAATATGGAGCCTGTATTGAGATTGAAAATGGCTGCCAATTTACGATTTATGTGCAAAAATGGATTAGAGACACTTAAAAAAGTATCAAATCCACCAAATGTTCAAAATATTCGATGGAAAGTGGCTTTGAGACTAACAATAGTAGCATTTATTCTCAAGTAACGGTGTTAGCATGTTTCAAATTCTATACAGAGCCTGTAAAAAGATTCAAAATGGTCGCTAAAATACAATTTTATGCATGAAAATGAGATAAGACAATTTTAAACCATATCAAAAACAGCAAATGTTTAAAATAATTGATGGGGAATGGCTTTGTGGGTAACTCTAGGGGAGTGTTTCTAGACAAATATTTTTGTTAGCACGTTTCAAGTCAATCTAATACTTATAATGTTTCAAAGTTGCTTATCCATTTTCTTGCATAAAAATGTATTTTGACGGCTATTTTGGTTCACTGTACAGGCTCCATCATTGACTTTAAACATGCAAACAACGTTATAGGAGAAATATTCCTATTGTTACCATCGAAGTCATTTTTTATCTATTATTTTGTACATTTGGTGTTTTCGATACCCTTTCAAACTCATCTCAATCTAGTTTTGTGCCTAAAATTGTATATCAGCGGCCATTTTGGATCTCAGTACAGGCTCCATATTGGATATGGAACATACTGACACCCATATTTGAGAACAAGTATTTTTATTGTGACTCAAGAAGCCATTTTCCATCGGTTACTTTGAACATTTTGTTTTCGAAATGGTTTCAAAGTAACCTTTTTGAGCATAATCGGATATTTTGGCAGCCATTTCGGATCTCAGAACAGGTTCTAGAAGGATTTGAAACATGCTAGCACCCTTATTTGAGAAGAAATGATATTTTCCATTGAATATTTTGAACATTTGGTGGTTTTGATACTGTTTTTAAGTGCCTCTAACCAATTTGTGTACATAAAACATATTTTGGCGGCAATTATGAATCTCAGTACAGGCTTCATATATTGAATTTGAAACAGGCTAACACCTTAATTTAGGAAGAAATTTGGGATCTAATGTGTACCCTCACAGCCATATCCATTGAATATTTTGAAGTGCCTCTAACCTTTTTTGTGCCTAAAATCATATTTTGACGGCCATTTTGATCTCAGAACAGGCTCTATATTAGATTTGAAACTTGCTAACAACCTTATTTGAGAAGAAATGTTACTATTATTACACTTAAAGTCATTTTCCATCCAATATTGTGAACATTTGGTGGTTTGAAAACTGTTTTGAAGTGCCTCTAACCCATATTTGCGCATAAAAACACAGTTTGGCTGTCATTTTGAATCTCAGAATAGTCATCATTTTGATTTTGATACAAGCTTACAATACAAATAGGGGGCAAATGATCTTGTTGTAAAAAAAATGTTATTTCCTGCTGATTATTACTGTATCAGCCAGTTTAAAAGCTGTTTTGGTCGATTTTAAGGAAAATCAGCCTTTTTTGGTGGCCATTTTGGCGGCCATCTTGAATTTTAAATATGCACATGAAATAATTGAGAGTCAGATGTATTTTTTAAAGCTCCGAAAGCCATTTCCATATAATAATTGTGAACATAAAGTGTTTTAAAGGATACTTTTAGGCCATTTTGTATTTTGGCGGGATTTTGGCGGCCATCTTGGATTTCTCGCTTGAGGCCAGTTTTTATTTTGGGAACATCTGAATTGTGTTTAAGGGTCATATATTATGTGATCTTAGTTTAATTCAGTCCACTTTTCATGCTTTTTTACTTTCCAAAATATGCAGTGTTAACCATATTTCAAAATAACAAAAATACAAAGATTTGCGGCAGCACAAGTAAAACCAAAATATATTGCCCAAAGATATTTGCTTTTTATTTAGTTATACAGAGGCCAATTAACATATATTAGCAAGGATAAATCAATTTAAGTGTTACCATAGGCGTTCTGAAGCTCTAAACTTAGGCCAAAATAATAGAGTTTTCAAAAAATGTAAAAACACCCCTATCAAAAATAAATGGTACGGTCCATTCCTGTGCCCGACCAGCAATTTTATGCTTTCAGTTTGTTTATAAGTCTTCCATCTATCTTGCATAAAAGGTAAAATTTCATTTTCATATTCTATGTTAGAGCTGCTGAAATCAACTTTGTGCTCATTTTACGGTAAAAAAAGGTATGAAAATTTAAAGAAATTGCCAAAATTGACGAAATTACAAAAAATGCCGTTGCTATGGCAACAAGATAAAGATAACCAAATTTATACTGTGTGTGTTAGTTTCAACCAAAGCCCTTTCATTGTGCAAATTTTAAAGAAAATCGATTTTTTTTTTCGTGGCCACCTGAAAGTCCATATTTGTAGTCAACTCCTCTTAATTGGGTGACAAAACTGGCAACATTTAATGCTATAATCGGCACAGAAATTGATTTTAAATTGTTTTGACAACTTAGAAGTGTCATTTATCATTCTATTTTGCATATTAGCTTAATTTAGAGTTAGAAAATTCAAAACAACACAAATTCATATTTTTTAAAAATATTTAAATCGCACAATTGGGCTCCAAAACCCAGTACAACGTTGCCACGCAAGAGGGTAACTTTTTTCTGTCATTTCATACACATTTTTCCCTGTAACTTTCTTAGTTTTGAACGTTAGATTATGGTTGACCCCTCATTTTAAAGGAAATGTGATGATCTTTCCAATGAAAGACATTCTGGAAAATGTATTTAAAAGTTTTTAAAATTTGATGGACATGCCTAACAATACTAACCAATTGTAACGGTACTGTAACCAATGCAACAATGTCATAGATAGATTTAAGAACTGCTTTATTGCAACAGCAATTCCTGCACAACCAAACGCATTCCAAAGCACAACATTGACAATTTGACATTCATTGGAATTACTTTTCTACCTCGCATAAAGGGCCTGTAGACGACATGGGTGGGTCCATGAAGGGGAGGGGGTGTCAAAACGATATGCTTGGAGCAAAATGCTCTCAAGTCAGTGCCTTGTCACTAATGCTGAGAGCTTTGTTGCTGCCGCTAGTTCAATGGAAAACGTATCTGTGAGAGAAGTAAAGTCAGTCCATATTGCCAAGAAGAATAAGAACTTCATTTTAGGACTTTGTTTTGACCTGTAGGAAAAAGCCATCAAAATATTGCAAAGCAGCATTCACTGAAGGTGGTAAATGCTGTTCATCCTTTGTGGTACTCTGATCATCATATTGTAATGTCAACTATCAGATCTCCCAAACCACAGCCCTTGAAGGTAACCAGAACATCGCACGATTATGCAAACCTTGATCAACAGAAGTTAAGCTTCGCAGTATACCCTCAGACTGTGACGATGTAAATCTCATTTGCAGTTGTAGGAGTTTCCAGGAGTTGCAGTTTTTGTCACATCAGAATCATGAATTGCACTTGTAATCTTGTTATCCACAGGGTATCACCATCGTAAAACCAATTGTATATGGTAACTTTGCCCGATATTTTGGAAAGAAGAGAGAAGAAGATGGTCACACTCATCAATGGACTGTGTATCTTAAACCTTTTAGAAATGAGGTAAGAACATTATCTGGTGTCCCAGAAAAAATGTACAATCTTTCAGAATGATTTCCTTCTAAAGCTTTTGCAGATAGTCAGAAAGCACAGTGTATGTAAAGGCTTCATTTTATAATCTATGAAATGTATCTTAAAAGTACTGTTTATTTCATTTCAATCGGTAATCTGAAATAAAAGTATACTTTATCAGATATTTGGGTTCAAATTTTTCTGGTCCAATATAATTTTAGGATTTTTGATTATACATTTTGTAAATAGATGAAAAATGGGTCACCTGTAGAAATTTATCATTTACCTTACATTTCAATCAAATGTGTTAATTTTATTCACTTTTTCAGTATAGATATTAAACAGATAATAATAATATGCACATAATGAATATGTAAACATTTTATGGTTGAGTGAGTAGGTCAAGGACAATACTAATTATGTTATTCAAGGGCAACTTACAAAATCATAAAATAGGACCAGGAAATGTGCACCCAAATTTTGGAGAATGAAAGCATATTTTCTGTTTCAGATTTCTGATTGAAATGAATATTTTTTTACTTGTGTTTCATGTACTATGAATTGTGATTTTTCAGTTTTCTGACTATCCAGTAAAGCCAGAACTTTACACACAAAGAATTTTGGTTATTTTTCATGGGACACATGGTATGGAGTGTAGAATTGTAATAATTATTGTAAGTAATTAGTGCAGTTACAGGGATGTCACTTTTCAGGAAATTTCCTGAATTCAGGAAATTTGCCAAAAATATTTGAAATTTCAGGAAATTTAATCATGTACAAAAGAATAGGAAACTGCACTGTTTGAATAGAATTTTTACGGATTTCAGGAAATTTGAATCTTCATGTGTTACATCTCTGCTGAGTTCAATCGTCTTTGCAATCCTGTAAATTCATTTCAGATGATGTTTTTCTTTTTCTATTTTTTTGTAGGACATGTCTGCTTATGTGAAAAAAGTTCAATTTAAACTTCATGAAAGCTACCCAAATCCACTCAGAGGTAAGATACTTGGATAGTATTTGTTTATCATTTAAGCTTTCTTTATTCAGGGAAGCATCTTCAGTGACAAATCACTGCTATTCTACGAGGCCCTGGTTATAGAATCCAAGATATTGCAAGCACTTCACTATTTCGTATTTGACACACACATGGGGCAGTTTATTGCAACATGTTTGTTTGTAACTCTATACTCTCTATATAGAAAGTTGTATGAGCTAACTTATTACGTAGTTAGATTGACTTCAGGGCCTGTGTTGAAAGCATCTTACTGTACGGCTCAGAAACATGGACTTTGAAGAAAGAGCTTCAAGACTGCTTAGATGGCACCTACACCAGGCTACTAATGCGTGTCCAAAATCTGTCCTGGAAACAACATCCAACAAAGCATCAGATTTATGGTGATATACCCCCTATCTCTACAACCGTGGCACAGAGGAGATCCCAGTTTGCTGGTCACTGCTTTCGAGCCAAGGACCAAATCATATCGGACATCCTTCTTTGGAGATTGCCATGTCCAAACAGAGGCTGTAGACCTGTAACCTACCCTGATACCATATGTAGAGATACTGGCTTGAACTTCAATGAACTTGGAAGTGCAATGTGTGATAAATATTAAATATAGTTGGCAAAGATGTGTGTCATGGATCTCGACGGAAGTTGAAGGATGATGAGGATGATGAGGATGATGATCTAACTGTGGTTCATAATAATGTGACCTCCAACATGTTTATTGCGGACAATATATCAGAACTAAACATTGTGTAAATAGGAATATAACACAATCAAGTGAAACCTTCAATGCATCTTTATTGTCATACTTGGGAAGGTGCGCATCTGAATCCCTTCACTTCTTGTAGTCAGCCCCAGTTTATGTCCCAGAACAAAGGTCTTCAGGTCTTTAGAATTTGGTGATTTGCTATAGTTTACAACAACGTTTCCATATTTTATCACTCACAATTAGTGACTTTACACATCTTCATAGTTTAGTAGTTAGTAGTAAAACAATCTTTATTCAGGGTTTTAACTCATATCAGTTACAGAAACTGGTCTCCCATGAGACCCTGATAAATACAAATGAAAAATACAATTTGAATATACAATAAAAAAACCCAGTGTATTTAAAAATACATTAATTGCATGAACAACATGTGCATTATGAATAATATTCATGTCATGACAAAAGTTTTAAATGTATTAGAGTTCATTGACATGGTCTGACTTCTGATATGGCATGGAAGGTTATTCCAATTTTTAGAAGCACGGTACAAAAATGTTCGCTTGCCAGCATTGACATTAAAAGATGGAATAGCAAGACTATTGGATGCTTGATTACGAATTTATATGAACACTTGAAGTATAAGTAAACGGACATGAGGGATAAGATGGGGCTTCATGGACAAGACTTTTGAAAAGTTCTTTGTTTAGTTTGATCTAAAATGATTGTCTATAAATAGATAATGTTCCAATAATGTTCCAATACACTTATTAGTTTGAACCATTATCATGTCTTTGTGATTTCAAATGATTCTTTCTTTATCGAAAATATTACCTGAGAGCATTACTTCCAAGCAGGCTCCCATTGTGTATAACAATTTGGTATTAAGATAAGCATAATCAGTAATTCAGTATATTCATTTAGATTTATATATGTTTATTTTCCCTCATGAAACAGTTATAACCAAACCGCCATATGAAGTGCAAGAGACAGGTTGGGGAGAGTTTGAAATAGCCATCAAAATCTTCTTTGTAGATCCTAATGAAAGACCTGTAAGTACTTTACTATCCCTAGCCCTAAAGTTCAGAAGGAAGCAATGAAATATGAGTGGATATTCATACGTAGTGGTAGAAAACATGGAAACTGAATTTAATTCGAATGGACTGGATTTAGATCCTATTTGGGACAACCTGCTTCAGCCCAAGGGGGGTGGAACATAATTCTATGATGTCATACAGCTGTGTCGGAAAATAAGAAAGACATCACAGCCATACCAACTGCTGATGACGTGTGTGTGTATGCAATATGCATAACTTATGGCATTGAATTTGTAAGTTTTCCATATTTCCAAAGTGAGGACATCTTGACATAGTGAGGACACAAATTTCTTATCTCACTTTGTGACCTAATGCAGAAAAACGAGATTCATCCTGTAGCCTGGAAATTGGGGAGTTAAGAGCCATAGGGTCATTTCGGGGAAGTTCACTCCATTTCTAAAAGTCACATTAAAATATAATTTTCTTCAATGTGATTTAACAAACGATATATTTTTTATGATTCAGAGGTGCTATCGTTACTGAGGAAGCACCTCATAGGTTCAAATTATTTATCACCTAACTTATTGGAAAAAAAGACAGAAATTTTCTATAAAGTTGGTTAGGTATGTTCACTACCAAGATAAGTTCACCATTTCGCCATGCATATTGCAGTTGGGTACATTCACTCTTCGGATAAGTTCGTACATAGACACATTTTACTAGATACCATATTAAAGTTTTTTCAGTATTCATGTTGATGATGGCGATCTTACCTAACTGGACCTGTGGCTGCCCTCAATGTTCATCATTATGCACAAATCAATGTTGAGATGGTTTCATGAATTACAAAATTCTAAGAGAGGGAAATTGCCAGACCCCAAAATGACCCTATTATTGCTTTATTTCTGATAGTCCTATTTAGAAATACAAAAAGAAATGTTCAGAATTTTGAATGTGTTTTGGCACAAAGGTGTTCCACACAAATTATATATGTCTGTTAGTGTATGTGACATTGTACACAGTATTTATTTGTCAAGGCAATTTGAGTATATCATCAATATTGGTTCAAACAGGTCAACAACATTTAGGCTGTGTTGCGTTCACACTGGGACACAACTTGCGCGTTAAAACTAGTGCGTTAAGTTTGCACTAGGAATTTCTTCTGTGTGAACACGCCCTTGCTTTTTATTCCCAATATTTCGGTGATCCCAATCACCCTATAAGAACATTCATTTGCGAAAATTTGAGTACATTGACTAGCCTCTTTATCTGTTTTTGAAAATATTTCTGTGTTCAAGAATTCAGCCCGTGTTTAATAACAAGATAGGGGCTGGTACCGATTTCCTTGGTCATTATACTTTTTGGTCAATTTAGTCACATGCAGACTGTATTAAAGTCCCATTAAACTGTATAACTCGACAACATTGTGTAATAAAAATGTACCAGTAAAAATGTCTTGATCATAGAATTTTCAGCATGATTAATCATATCATAATGTTCCCTTATATCCCCTTATTGCAGGTGACCATGTATCATTTCTTAAAGCTCTTCCAGTCTCCTACAAACCTTACATTAGGAAAGAAAACACTGGTAGCAGAACATTATGATGAATTGGTAAGTGCTTTTTTTGGGTGGGGGAGGGGAGGATTAAGGTTTTCTTTGAATCCTACTAGATACTGGAATTGGACATTATGCGTCCAGTATTGCATTAACGACCCTAATTTGGTAAAACTATCTAACTTGAAGTAAAGCAGTTATCAAGTGTTGTTGTTAATTTTATAGTGTTAATTGTTGTTGATTATTTCCAGACAAGAAAGATGTAGTTTGCTTGAAGAGATTCTTCGGTACCATCAATGGATAGAACACCCTCAAATTATCAAAAAAAGCGAACTAAAATTGTTAAAACATTGAGTTAGAAAGTTTTGCCAAACCAGGTCCACATTGTAAAAAGAATTGATCAATTTCATCAGGTCCGATTTTTGGGTCCTACAAGAATTGTTGATTGAAAATAGTGTACATATTCTTACTGACAAATTCTGGATGCTAAATTTAAGAGTTGCTTATTAAAGAAAACTTAGCATTTTATAATTTCAGCATTCATTTTTTTTAAATTTTTGTTGGTTTGTTAAATAGACAGGAGGGTGGGAAGGTAAATCACTGGTACCCTTGCCTTTCGCATCTGTGAAAGTCAACCAAGACATTTGATCAATGATTCATACTCTTCGTTGCAAATTAAAGATTGAAATTTTCTTCCAATAATCTGTTCCTGGAATTTAAAGCATATGCACTACTTGGATTAGCCAGGATTTCATCCAAATTTATCGATGAATGTATTAACAGTTTGCAGATAAAAAAGTGAAAAAGTTGTTCTCAAGTATGAATCTAGACTTTGAAACATCAGTTTGACGATGCTTTAAGAATTTTATGCCTCATGCTTGACTTTTTAAAATTAGAATTGAACAGTTTCTGATCATAGGAAGTCCACCTTGTGGCACAAATTTCTTTAAAAATTGCCAATTAAGATTTAAAAAAGTCTAGTTTCATACTAAGCATATTATTTATAAATGAAAGATTTATGAGAAACATCTTGTTGAGAAAAAATGAACAAAGTAACTGTAATGAACAAAAACAAACATTTGAATTAGCACAAAATATTTCGTATCATGTTTCCAGAAAGGCATTCTCTCGATTATTTGATTATTGAATTGGATATTTGCATCTTCCAACATTTTGGATTTTCTGTTGTCATTTTTACAGATCTTCCTGGATCCTACAGCTATGATGCAGCAACTATTAGTCTCTGTTCGGCCTCTTACACTAGGCGCTCACAAACACGAAACAGACTGTAAGTATGACATGGTCATTGATGGTTTTATTTGTGTGAAAGAGCCCATGCTGGTTGCACTGGATTCAGAGTAAATGTCCTTTTAAGGATCTGATGGGAAGCATTGTTATTTTCATTTCAAAGTTGTAATTTTCACCTTGCTGCATAAAGTTGATTTCAGTGTGTCATGCATGTTTCTAATATTTCATATGTCATTACCTAAGGGGCAATTCATAATTCACTTTTCATCCTCAACATCATCTCTATCAAAATTAAGTTTTTTAGCTTATAAGAATCATTGGCTGGTATATGTTACAGACCTCAAACCATTCCATAAAATGTGCTTGTATTTTTTAGAAAAGTGAGAAAATGTGCCTTTTTCCAATTACTGTCGGGGCCCGACAGTAATTACAACACAGTAACCTATGGAATAAGGGAAAGGAGAAATACACATCGTACGCTAGAACATTAATAACAATCAGACAAATCACAAACAGGCCAGGATTTATTTTATTTGAAAAAAATCCTGGCCGGACAGGGACTCGAACCTATGGAATGTTTAAAATACTGTAACTTGAAAATGAATGGTCAAAATCAAGTGAAATTTTCAGCATACATTAATGATGTATGCTACTTTTTATTTTCCTAGAAAAGAGGTGAGGTTATTTTCACATCAGAATCATAAATTGCCCCTATAAGTGTTCAATCTCAAACTTGTCATGCTTAAAAATGATGATATCAATCATTAGGGCCGGACATTAGGGACACACCATTAGACTTCAAGGAGGGGGCCGAAGTCTGTATACAAAAAAACAGGGAAAGTGTTACAAAAAAACCATCTCGCCAGAGTTGGTAAAAAAAATTCTTTGCCGCCTTCGCACCTCAATTTCCTGCTCCCCCCTTGAAGTCTAATGGCTTGTCCCGTATTACCCGCTTGACAGCCAATGGCAGGTAACTTTGGTGTGGGGCGGGTAAAAATTGAAATTTACCTGCTGGACACGGTGGGTAAAATTTTTAAAATTCAAGCCCTCACTTTTGCCCAATCGGAGGACAGGAATCTATTGTGAGGTATATAAAATTGACTAGTAGTTTACTGAAATGTAACAATTTCAAACTCAACTGATCATACCTCACACATTGGGGAATGAAAAAGAATTTTGCCAGAGGAGATTTTGTTAATAAAGAATGTTGTTTTGATTGTTTGGATTTTTACACTTAATGAGTATAATGAGGTGCTGAATTTTAATGACAAAATCTTTTTTTACAGTTTCAGAGTTAGAAGAGAAGACCATCACTGCCTTACAGTCAGCAAGAAAGAAGATCCGTTTTGAAATCACAGAACTCAACGAGAGGTTAAAACAGAGCAAAGACACTATCCTACATTTCAAAGAGGAAATCAGGAAACTTGAAGACTCAGAATTCCCAACAAGGGAAAAGATAGCTGTATGAAACTTGGCAGGTCTTTTAAAATACAGTACTGAGATATCACAATAAGACTTGCTTGTACATCGGTGCCTCTTTTGATCAACACCACAAGCTCAATGGCCTAAAACTGTTGCCATGATGTATCAACTTGCAAATCTAAGATTAGAGAAAGTACAGATTGAAAACTGGACTACTTGCACTCTAATTACAAGGCTAAGTTATGAACGTACATCCAAGCTTAAACTGTATAATAACACAAAACTGCAATTTGGCCACATGTGAAAAGCACCTTGCTACAGTGCAATATGCACTTAGCATTTTTCCGCTGAATTGTCTTTGTTGTAAAAACACTTGACTAGCTCGGTAGTTGCATTTTTCAGTCATTGTACCTCCTGAGTTCAGTGTCTGGAGTATATTGCAAGTATTTGTGAACAAATTGTAACTCTAAATGTACCTGCACTTTGCTGTAAGTGCTGAACTACCAAAATAAAAGCTTGCAAGTACCAAGACTACCAACACCCAGGGTTGTCAATAATGGTTTATTCAGAGTCTTGTCTATATGCATCGATCGATGCCCATTGACACGCAGTCTTAACACGCGCTATGCACAAAGAATAGCACGTGTTGAAGACTACGCATCGATGGACGTCGTACGATGCATATCGACACACTCTGAATTAACCATAAGCCAGACGGTGCTGGACGGATCAACCGGCGCTCAGCCAAATCAACCAGTGCTCATTGGCAATTTAGGCCTTGTCAACCAACACTGGAATGCTAAAGTTCTACAAAATGCAACAAGTGCATTTTTTTTTTGTAATTTGATTATTGTTGCTTCAGCCGGCACTTATTTTCTTCTGGTGGCAACCTTGCCAACGCCATAGGCTCAGTGTCCCTTAAATTGATGCCTTTATGAATTCACTTGAAAAATAGTTTACAAGCATATTGTACTCGCTCAGTGCCATTATGAATTTCCATTAGAAATGAATAATTAGCAAACACAACCAGCTAAACAATATTTCACTGTTTGATATCAAGTGTAAGCCATGGAACTCTGTTGATGATTATCTGGGACTATTTATAGCATCAGTATTATTTTGTCATTGATGTCCTGATCACCATTCACATTGTTTTGTGAAGTATCCATTTCTTTATTTATTAATTTCTGTTTCTTTAGAACCTGAGATCATGTGCAAGCCTTCAAAGAACAAAAAAAAACCATACTTATCCAATCCTATAATTGCTGTCATCACACTTGCATGTGCATGCTGCCTGTCTTTTAGTAAAAACATGGACAAAATCATGTGATCCGTACCTTTAAAAATACCAACTCCAGACAAATTTGGAGCACTCTGACACGATGTTGCAGTTTTAGTGCATGCAGAACTTTCTCATGCTGGCTATGCTCAGGCTACTGATTAAACATCAGTACGGTTTGCATGTGCTTGGTACTGACAGCCTGCTCACAGCATATACACAATGTATGGATTTTTTTTCAATTTTATTCCACAAGCACTTGCTCTGGAGATGATGCACTTAGCACGTACAGACGCCCTGTAAGTGTAAGTAAGTTTTCCTAATAATAACGTGGTAGTCGCAAAGAGTTTGTACGTTGTAGGCACGGTACAAGTATGTGCAACATGTGTAATATACGATACACCCAACTAACTTACCGTCATGCATGTTGTGCACACAATGTACTTACTCTGTGCTATCAAGGTGTCCTCCCTACACATCTTCCCCACCTTTTTAGGAAAAGGTCGCAGCCATGGCTTCTCAAAAATCATAAATAAAAATGCGCAATTGGTTGTGACCAATGCTTATGTTATCCGGAACCTTTTGAAATTCTGACTTGGTTCACTACACTTGCATATGTCTGTGGTCGCAGCTGTCCTGTGTGAGTAGTCAATGGAATTTGAAATAAAGTGTATTGATGTTCATGGATTCCCCATGTTAGCAAAGGATTTTTTATGTAAATTTGTACTAAATTTGTTGTCAAGTTCAAATGATAAATAAAGTTTATCTTGTGTTTTGTCTTCAAATGCTTTGTTTTAGTTTTTCTGATTTGTTTTTAATATAGAAAACCTTTGTTCGTATACACAAAATACTGTGGTTTAGATAAGAACTAATTTGAGTGAAATTTTATATCATAAAGTATATCATTTCTTTTGCCAAATCACTCACATTTTAGTGTATTTCAATTTTTGAATGTAAAGTGTATGGTCACATTCTCATCTTTAGGGTGCAACTGGGGTGATGCAATTTTGATGTCAAATGGAAGTCCATATTTTTACTGATTGTAGGTCCAAAATTTCACCTCTAAATTCTGTGTAGTTTGAAATATTGCACTAAGTGTAAAAGTTTACTGGTACACCTATATTTCAATTTATTATGTATTTACATATCCGCATCTCGGTCATCTTCATCTGGGTTGCATTCTTTCTTTTGCCTCATGGAGAGTAAATAAGGAGCAACAATGAATTTCAGAGGTCAAGGTTAATTAGTTGGAAATAAATTATGCACATTAGAATGAAAGTTCATCTGTGATGGTAATAGACAAATCCATTATATTATTTAAACTCTGGATCACAACACTGGGGCCCTGCATAGAATTTACAAATCATGTGGAATAGACACATGTAAAAACCCACTAGGACTTTATGCTAACTACCGGTAGTGGCGCCAAAGGACAAAACCAAGAAAAAGGACATTACAGGTCCTGTGTATTCTATCCCCTGCCAGGGGCAGTGCAAAGAATCTTGCATATGTAAAATAAATGTTCTCTTTTAAGACCAGGGCCCATATTCATGAAACACCACTAACTCTAGTTGGCTGCTAACCTATTGTATACCTGTCAAAAAAGGTTAGCAGCCAACTAGAGTTGAATAGAAAAAGTACTCTGTGTAATTACAGAAAATGTTGATACAAGCTTCGTCATACTTGCAACTTTTATAATAATTTATTCAAGTGTTTAGATCTTGAGTAAACCCAACAAAGAAAATATTGACTGTAAACGTCCTTGCTTCACAAAGTTTGTAGGAGTATGGTCTCTATTGCATGCATGACTTTTGCTATGTGTTAACAATAAACATGAACTGTAGCCTGTATAATTGACTAATGCTTCACTGATTTTAGTATTTCTCAAAACATGCAAAGAACCAAAAACGCAAGTGATAAACACAATCAAGGACAATAATTTTGTTGATAAGTTCTGTAAGGGTCAAATCATAGTTCGTTTGAGCTACCAATATTTTGTGCAACAAGTCTTTGTTATCTTATAATCTGATGTATAGTTCCAATGTATTTTCTATTAATAATGGAGACTTGGTGATGAAAAATTAATACTACCACATTGAGGAGTATTTTTTAGTGCAAATGTTTGGTGATTTACAACACCAATTATCCGCCCGGGGGTACTTAGTGGAAAGGTGAGTGTACGGACACGCGGCCAAGAACATTTGCATTTTTGACCTCCCAGATTTACCAAAGGCCCCTCAAAAATTTGAAAAATGGTTTACATAACGATTGCATTTTTCAAAAATGACCAAGTTTTCCTTTGGTGGTTTACCTATCGGTTGCCAAATTAGTCTTTTGAAGTGCAATTTTAAAAATGTATTGAACGGTCTAAATGATGGTTGTTAAAGTCAAATTTGTTTGTAACATATGGGTAGCATTTTTTCGCTTCTTCAGGTTTACAAAACAGGTGGTAGTCGAAAACTCCTGCCGCGTGTCCGTACCCCTCAGGTTTACAAAACGGGTGTAAGTCGAAAACTCCTGCCACACGTCCGTACCCAACCGAAATCTGAGTACCCCCCTGGGATTATCCGTTATTGATTAGACGATGCATTGGAATTATATTACTATATTATAAGATAACAAAGACTTGTTACACAAAATATTTGGTAGTCAAAAACTCCTGTCACGTGTCCGTACCCCTCAGGTTTACAAAACGGGTGTTAGTCGAAAACTCCTGCCACACGTCCGTACCCAACCGACAATTTTAATCAATCAATGATACACTGCACTTGCATGAAGTAACTGCTCTAACCGCTCGGCCACTTTAGGCAAAAACAGCTAGACACGTTGATATTAAGCGGTTAGAGCACGGGTCTCGTATACAGAGATTGTGGGTTTGAGCCCCGGGCCGGGCGGTTTTCGTCTCCTTGTTTCCTTGGGCAAGGAACTTTACAGTTGATCAACACTAGTTAAAGCTTTCAATTCTCTTGGAACAGAGGAAACACTTTAAAGTTTTATTATTATGAACCAAGGTTGGCAAAAATCATGATTTTTTAAAAAAAATTGATTTATTTGATTTAAATCGGATTTTTTTTATTTAAATCGATTTTTTTTATTTTCATATCAGAGGTTTGTAGGAGCTACACCCTTCCCCTACCTCACATTAC